>JAAAKQ030216232.1:0-11544 GCA_010016005.3 Zanna intricata | reverse complement strand
AGGAGTGGTCTACCTGAGATTGTACAAGACTACACTTCATTCAGATTCACACACACATCCTCATTCATCCTCTGAAGTAATACCTTACGGTAGTTCCGGAGGCTGAACAGATAAAGAGAGAGAATAAACAATAAGCTAATTAAGTGAAAAGATTCACCACTTTTTTTTTTTTTTTTTTTTTTTTGTGTGTTTTTTGGACTAACAAGAACATGAGGAATCGAATAAAAGGGGAAGGGAAAAACTTATTTTGTTCGCATATGTGACAGTAGGCATCTATTTTAGTTAATAGCTCGGGATTGGCTGAACAAAAATTTTCAAATCTGGTACGGTGACTTCTATACAAAGCTAATTAATGGAATAATGTTGTTTTAAAGTTTGAAAGTGGAACCTCGCAATGGAACGGAACGCAAGGATAGCTGGAGATTTATATATGTATATTAGTATTGTACATTAGTAAGGATATATACGTATACGCTCGCGATCGATATATATATATATCTGCGATATGAATCGCAGAACCTGGGCAAAAGCCCCTTGCTGCTGTGTCTTTCTTTTATCGTGAGGGAGGGTTATTTTTTAATGGCAATCTTATTTACTTTATTTATGGAGAAATATCGGATCTCAAATGGATGGGGACGTAGGAGAGATGTCAGGCTTTACGTTTCGGCTGGAGTCGGACTTAAAACATTCTATTTGATAAAAATACGAAGATTCTGTTTCATAAATTATTCCCAAAACAAATTAAAAGTTAAAAATAAGCTGGAAAATAATTACATAACATTCCTGACTTTTCTAGGAAAGTTATACAAATCCTGTAACCCGGGTTTCACCGAAGATAAATTGCTACTTAGGAATAAAATTAAGATCATTAACGAATGTAAGTATGCAAAATATTAATAGGTAAAAACTTATTCTACACCGAAGAAAATTTTAAGATACGGAACCCATAGTGAGTGTATTTTCCAATTACCTTCGCCAATTGTAACCATTATTAATTGACATCATCCCAACCCCCGTAGGGGAAGATATCTTGATTATTCAGCAGTCATCTTACAAAATGTCATAAAAATCGGCTGATCCAGTCTGAAGATATCAAGTAAAACGTTAGCTGACGAAAATAATTTAAAAAATAAACTTATTATCTCTCCACTCCTGAATGAATCTGTCCAAACAAATAACCAAAGTGTGCACTAATGGAATGAAGTTATTTAATTATATAGGATTAATTATATGAAATATATAATTACTACTTTGATTACAAATTTAAAGTTTTTGATCACACTTTTTTATGGGGATTTGAATCAAACCGAACTCCATTAGAAAGCACCTTAGCTATTCATATACAGCCTTCCAGAATTTTTCAATGCTGAAATTGTATTTAAAATTGTGTTTTTTGGGTGGAGGGAGTCATGAAACTCCAAGATCTGAAAATACGACAAGCAAAATTTGGTCCAATTAGCAATCCTTTTCTTATATAGTTCTGGCTGCTATCCGTGGTTTCGCAGAGTACTTGTAACAATGTAACCTAAAAAAAAAGAAGTTTTTTCTAAAATAAAGGAAGAAAATAATAAAGATTTGTCGAAATCATTGCAGTACTACTAGCTATGAAAAAATTAATTCGTTTCATAAACTGAAATTATTTTCCAAAATTGTTTTATTTCTAAATTTTTTGAGAAAGCAACTATGGTTCGATATTTTTTTAGCCCATATATTTTTCTATAAATTGGTATAACAGTGTTCGCTAAATGAAAGAGATTTACATGGTTTAAAAACTGATAAATCATTTTTTTAAATACATAATTTCTTCATTTTTTGTGAAAATAACATATGATGTCGACTTTATTTGAAGCATACATATTTCTCTCTAACAAAGGAAAGAAAATTTTTTAAAAATCTTAAAAATTTGTGCAATAGATTTTAAATGATTGAGTAACAAACAAACTTTCAGATTCACTTTGGTTCGATATACCTTCCCATTTGTAATGCGACATGAAGTCGATTTCATTCCAAACTTTAACCAGCAAGTCGGGCGTTACCTCTGCAGCTGCAGCGTTAATTCGAAGTTTTAGCTCAACAACATCAGTAGGCAAAGGTGGTAGATAAACCCGATCTTTAATGAAATCCCAAAAGAAAAATTTTAGCGGGGTTAAATCTGGGGAGCCAGGTAATTGAATGCAATTGAATCTTCGCGACCGATCCACCGACCTGGCAATCGAGTGATAAGAAAATTTCGGACTTCTAGGTGGTGTGAGGTGGTGCTCCATTTTGCTGATAATAATGGTGTCCATCTTGGTCATCATCGTCTGAGGATAGAAAGTTTTAAACCAAGTCCCGATAAACGATACCATTTACGGTTGCCTCCTGGAATAAGAATCGGTCGTACAGTCTTATCAGTCGTATTAACCTTAGGGCATTTACGAATGTGCTACAAAGTTTCATGAGGATTTTCTCCACCCCATATTTTTCAGTTATAGGTGTTCGCTTTACCAATGATCTGAAACGTTGAATCATCACTAAAAATTGCATTGACTAAAAATGTATCGCTGTCTGCTATTCTATCCATCATTTCCATACATTACAGCAACCGAGCAATTTTGTCGTCATCTGTAATAATGTGTTGAACTACGGTTAGTTTGTATTGCTTCAAGTGCAATCGTTCATGTAATACGTGCCAAACAGTCGTTTGTGGAATGCCAGTCTCACGTGACGCACTTCGATTTAATTTTTTCGGACTAAGTACAAAGCTATCTCTGAGTTGTTCCACAGCAGCTTCAGAGACGAGTGGGTATCTTGGTGATTTTGCATGTTTAATTCCAACGAAGGTTTGGTGCCAGGAGTAAATTGTATCCTGCTTGGAGGATCTCTACCATATTCTGGACAAAAATTAAGTAGAACTGCAGTTGCTGATTGTAAATCGTGAAACCAGAACACACAGCGAGCACGTTCTGCACCAGTAAATATATTCGTTTTTAATAACACCGGTGAATACGTAGTGAGAGAACTCTGTTAACTTTTAACTGAATTCAACATATAGACTCGAAAACTGAAAATATTTGAATATTTAAAATTTTTATTCTATATCATTGTTCTGTTATAATATTGATCAAATATTTTATTGGCATATGTCTTTCTTAACGGGGCTAAAGTAATAAAAATAAAAAATAAATACTTCAGTAAGGTGATACATGAAGAATTGATATATCTTCAATTAAACTCTAACCAAAATAAAAAATAAATACTTCAATAAGGTGAGAAATGAAAAATTTATGTATCTTCAGTTAAACTCCCTAAGATTTGCTATTTTTTCTGTTAATTTCTATTCCAAAATTAGTTTCAGAAACCATCAAATAGATGTTATTTATCTACTTTTTGGTTAGGTAAGGAAACCCACCTGACACCTTACTTTCCCTCGTACACCTTGTATGGAAACTTATTAGCACTTTGATAACAATTCGTGTGAGGCTACCGATAATGGCTTTTAACATAACAATAAATCCTTGAGGTTTAAAATTCATATAAATAGCAATTTTTATTAATATATTTTATATTTCAGTGATCTGATTTTTCAACGATAAATCAAGAAATAAAAATATTAAATGTTTGTAAATTGATTGTGCTTGGTTTCTTCAGTCAATATATTTTTAATGTACAGTATAGTTTATGTATTAATAAACCATTACGTCAATGATACTCTGACAAAAGGTTTCTATCTATTTATTATAATAGTCCTCACGAAAAGAAAAGCTTGTCTTTGAATAGTTTTGTTTTAAAAATCAATTAAAAAAAAATTTTTTTTGTAATATTACACCTTGTTCTTTTCTGCGTTATTCTTGAGAATTTAAATATATTTAAATAAAAATTGTAGGATTATGGCGTATTAAATGTAAAAAAAGGTATCTATTTTTACTTTTCCATCTAGATAAAGCTATAGTTCTAGAAAGGAAAGTATTGTAATTGGTTAATTGGTCCAGTTTAAGCATATGCGGTTTTAACCGGATCTTGACGTTTTGAAATCTAAAAAATCCGGATGGAAATTTTCAGGATATTAATGTTCGTGTCTGTGTTCGATGTTGCCCTCTAAATCACTTTATATCTCTAGAAAAACTGGACTAATTTTAATAAAACCTGGTCAGATTACTTCAGTATATGGGGCATTGATAATATTAAATTTTCAACTTAAAAGGTAAAGTGGGTGAGGCTGTAGAGTAAGGTCATCCTCCATAGCTCGAGATGAGTTAATTATAATCATATTTTTCAAAGGCATATTTGTTAACAATTAAAAAATTGCAATATTTGCAAAAAAAATTTTAGTAAAATCGCATCCCCACCACAAAAAATGCTGTTGTAGTCGTCTTTCTTTCTTTTTCTTATTTAGTCTTCGGAACCACCGTAAGGTATTCAGAGAATAAATGAGAATGATATATATATGAATGTAAATGAAGTGTAGTCTTACATTCTTAGGTCGACATTCCTGACATGTATGATTAAGTGAAACACAACCACCAAAGACGATCCACGATCTAGTATTCAAATTCATATAAAGATAACTTCCTTTATCAGGATTTGAACCTAAGAATTCTCTTTCGAAATCAGCTGATTTGCGATGACGAATTCACCACTATGGTAGTCGTCTTCTGTGTTGTGACGTCAGAGGTGAATTCAATAGAATTAGATGACTTAAGTAGAATTAAATAAACTGATAATCTAAGTTGTAAAAAAGTAACTCGGTTTGGCTGGGTCTCGATTACCCAATTGACTCAGTATCTGGTGCGTTAAGCCTCGCGGCTAAACTAATCTGCCGACCATGCAAGTAAAATTGGTTTTATTTAAATTGTGAAATTACATTAGTATAATTAGTGCTGACCGTCGCCGTTAGTACCGCCACACCCGCGCGATTTAAAGACAGAAATATGTTTCGATTATTTGAATCTAGAAAATAATATTATTTAATATTTATTTGTTCAATAATATTATTATTGTACTACTTTTGTTAACTGTTTTAAAAGTATATTCAAATTATCTCTGAAAATAGAAGGTACTAGTTGTAGTTTGTAAGTTCGTTGTCGTTAGTTCGTTAAAACTGTAATTTTTTTTTTTCAATAAAAACACCAAATGTTATTGTCTTAATTCAATTATATATAATTTTTCTGGTTAACATGGATCGTTTATAATTCTTTTCTTATTTTGAAAAATGTTTAATTTTTTTTTTTAAGTTTGGTGGCGGAATTTTTTGGGGTTTGCCTATGGCGGCAAAAATGCCATGTTTGGCCCAGCCTTACGTCCTAAATTTTTAAGAAAAGTGTGACAAAATAAACCTAAAATTGAAGATTATATAACAAGATGTTAACTCATCTTGTCGCCAACATAGGCCAATATCAAATAACTTGGAAATAACATCTCATAACAGGCGATTAATATATTATAAAACATATATATTTTTTTAAAGAAATAACATAATCTCACATTAAACAGGAACTACAGATACGTTAAGTTTCTTCTCCACAATTTTGATGAAACTTTATAGGATCACGTAAACTAATAGAAACAGAACCTTATTGATTTTTAAGCGAATCAATTCACAAAAACCGTGATTAAAGGCAAAAAACTTAGTTTAACAAGTACGTTTTCAAGATTAACTAAATCCGGAAATCCGCTCTTCAGACGCACTTACTGCGACAGGATTATTATTTTTTTTATTGAATTGTGTATTTTAAGAAATAATTTCAATTAATAACACGATGGAAAAAACTTGTAAAGAAAAAAAGATTTAAAAAAAAAAAATATTTTAAACAGTTGAGAACTTTTTTTGACTATTATGAAATATTATATTCTATTCATGTAATCTTGAAATGTAGGGTTGGAATTGTACTTTATGAATAGCTGTTTCGTTTTGGAGCAATGTCAAACATTACATCCAGACTTTCACTTGACTTTATAGTATCTTGTTAACTAATATCATTTAATAAGCTTATATATTATTACATTTATCTAAAGATGTTTATTAGTTTATATATATATATATATATAATAGTATACAGGATATCATTAGTGAATTATTATTATGACTGTCAGACAATATCTTATCTTTAGGATTAAAACAATGACCTCAATTAGAATCGACGGTAATGTTTTTTTAACATCGTATTACGAATTCAGTTTTTAATAAACCGAATTTTAACTCCAACGATAAAATAAAAAGAGTAATAACTTAATTTTTAATTCATTACTTAATGAATAGTAAAAGTATTTATATTATGTCGTTTAATAAAAATAAAAATTAATTCAATTCGTTGTTTAATAATGATTTAAACAGGAACGGAGAATTTTGGAAAAGGTGAAGACGAGAGTAAAGATGATGTGATGAGAAATAAGAGAGAAGGAGAAGTAAGGAGAAGGGAAATGTACTTGATGAAGAAGGGAATTTTGTTTCATTAAGTAATTTTTATTTTTTTCGCCGTCAATCCTTTCTTTTTTGCTGATGGCTTTGATTTATTTTCATTTGACACTAAGATTTACGTATTTAGAAGCCAAAACATGGCAAACGATAATAAAGTGGAACTTGAAATCGGAGAAAGGGAAAAGCTGTTCCGCAGTGCGAGACGTTTGATCTGTGATGTGAAAATACCAAGGATGGCAAAGGAGGTACTTGATACAAAAAAAAAGTGATCAAAAGAAAAGGAAAAAAAAGTCGAAAAATAATTTTAAGGGTAAGAAGATGTTGAAGGAGAAGATAAAGAAAAGATAAAAGTAGGAGAAATATAAGAGAAAAACCTTATATTATGTAGAAGTTTCTCATAGTATACATATGATATAAATAATTTGTAGAGATTTAAAAAAATTATTTTCCTACTTTGAGTCTCAAGTAACTGACCAAATTTTAATTAAACGTATAAAATATATCTGTTATAATTAAATTTAAACATTATTAAATTTTCTGGTCTTGAATTTAACATTAAATGGAGAAGAAATACGAACTCTAAAGAAAGAAAACCAGTAAACACTGGAAGTGTTAAGAGATGTAGTTACAAAAAAAAAATAGAGAAGACGAAATGGTTAAGTGTATGAAAAGTGAAGTGGTGAAAAATGTTAGGAATCAGAAAAAAGTAATATTGAATTGAAATTTTAGACAAATTATCAACAGTAATAAATAATAATAATAATTGAATAGTATAATTCATTCTTGGTTTCGTCACATTAGAAAATTCAAGTAAATTAAAAAAAAAAAACTATTATTTTAATTTAAAAAAGAAGTTTTTCTTACCATAGAACTTTGGAGTGGGATGAGCAAACAATTTTTTTGGTTTGAAAGTCTATTGATATAGAAAATATAGGTGCAAAAAACTTCCGGAACTTCTTTCTGAAGCAATATATAGATACGGCAATATAGCATCTATTTATGTATAAATATATATATATATATATATGAATGTATCAACTATTATTATCTATCTACTACTATACTACTATCTACTATTTTATATATATATATATATATGCCGGCCTCCGTTGCGCGAGTGGTAGCGTCTCAACCTTTCATCCGGTGGTTCCCGGTCAGGCATGGCATTTTCACACACGCTATACATCATTCATCTTCATCCTCTGTTGTAGTACCTAACGGTGGTTCCGGAGGTTATTTTTTATCCTCAGTCATATGACTGGTTTGATGCAGCTCTCCACGATTTACTATCTAGTACCAGTCGTTTCATTTCGGTATACCTCCTACATCCTATATCCCTAACAATTTGTTTTACATATACCAAACGTTGCCTGCCTGCACAATTTTTCCTATCTACCTTTCCCTCCAATATCAAAGCAATTATTCCAGGATGCCTTAACATATGGCCTATAAGTCTGTCTCTTCTTTTAACTATATTTTTCCAAATGCTTATTTTTTCATCGATTTTGCCGCAACATCTCTTCATTTGTCACTTTATACACCCATCTGATTTTTAACATTCTCTTGTAACACCAGAATGTTAACACCGCATTTCAAAAGCTGCTAATCTTTTCTTCTCAGGTATTCCGATCGTCCAAGTTTCAATTCCATATAAAGCTATGCTCCGAACATATACTTTCAGAAATGTTTTCCTGACTTTTAAATTAATTTTTGATGTAAGCAAATTATATTTCTGACTGAAAACTCGTTTCTCCGGTGCTATTCGGCATTTTATATCGCTCCTGCTTCGTCTATCTTTAGTAATTCTCCGGAGGTAAAATGAAAAAAAAAAAAACTATATATATATATATATATAGACATAAAAAGAAAAATATATAAAATAAATTTTTAGGGATAGGGTGAATATTAAAAAATCATTTTTGTAATTTATGTCTACTTATATGAGTAATAAAATATATATATTTGACTTATACTGATAAGAGGAGAGTGTAAATAATCTGGGCTTGTATACAAATAAATAATTGTAAATGAAACAACAACTATAATTTCAACAAAATTTAATTTATTAACAAAATAAAAGAAGAAACTAAAGAAACGTTAGGTTTTTAGGTGATACATTGCGTGTTTAAATACTCGAAATCGATATTCAAAACTGTTCGGTAACTTCGTAGTACAGACGATGCATAGTTCATAATATATATTTGAATTTGTTCAAAGTATTGTTGTTACTTGGTGTTACCGTATATACAACGTTATTATTCTTCTTCCTTGCTCGACGTTATTACCTTTTCTTTATGTCAATTCGTATTTCTCTGTTTAAAATGTTTACTTATCCTTCTTCCGTTTCCCCTTCTTTTTTCTCTCTTCGCTTACTGATTCATTCATTCATAGTTTTCTCCTACCATAACTTAACAGAGACTACTTCTGTTAGCGTCTCTTTGCATAACGTTAACTTTTTGCAGGTTAATGCGCAAGTTCACTAGCCAAACTAAACTTATTTATACCGCACTTCAATTTAAAACTGTTAGTGTTTAACTGTGAGTTGAATAGAATTGTTTTATACGAAATTTAATTTTAAATTTTAGTTTATTATTTTATAAATATCGTGAACTAGTAAATTTTCTTTTTTTTTCTTTTAAAAATAAATATTTATATTAATTATTCAATTATTGTTTTTGTTCTACATTTATATTTAAATAAGGTTCATTACCGAGTAACTCAGCTGGATTTTAAAATTCTTTTAGCATACAATTTTTTAAGGTATGTAAAATTTTTATATACAACATTATTTCTGTAGTATATTTTTAAAAGCAATTAAAAAAATAAAATATTTGTTAAAATTTTACTTTTTTGATAGTGTGTTTTTTAAATACTAATTTATTTCAAAAGATTGGTATATATTTTGTGTAAAGTAATATTTTATTTTATGGGTAAAAATTAGTATTTGGTATCAATTTATATTTGAAATATTAATGTGACACAAAATAAATTTAAAAATATAGGTAATTCATAAAGGTAAATTTATAATAATTATATATTTACCATTATGACATGTTTTTTTTTGTTTTAAAATTATGAAATTAAGAAAAAATATAGATTTTCAATTTATAAACAAAATACTGAGGGAGTACTTTGGACCACGTGTCCTTTAATGATGGATCTCTGGATCTACCGTGATAAAATTTTAGAAACTGTTTCAAAGAAAATTTTATTTGAACTTAACTTGTTATCCTTCGAACTTTTTTTCACTTGTAAATATTTTAACTTTTAACACTTCGAGTTTATTCAGAATAATGTTAAATTTATCCCAGTTTCGTTAGAATTGTTTTGTGTTTTACAAAATAATTTTTTTAATTTTTGTATTATTTGTGAAAACATAATCTAACTAATTTAACGACTACTTCAGTTATATTCTTTATTATAATTATATACTCACAGGCTAATATATGTAAATTGCTGTTTTACGTACAAAAAAACCAAGGCGCCGTTAATTTTAATTTGTTTATTTAAAGTTTGACTACTATATTTCTGTCAATATTATTGTCATTAAATCTGTTCGTTTATAATTTTTTTTAAACGTAGTTTATATTTAAGTAAAAAAAAAAAAAATTATTAAATATGATCCTTTCCGAATTAAATATCTGATATAATCTTCATTAAAAATTTACGTTGGCGTTTGGTCGCAATAGCACATAATAGCTCATCATAAAGGGGGAAGTATTTGAGTTAGATAAACGAGACAAAAGGAATAATAAGGAAAAAAAGTAAAAAAGAAGTAAGGAAAATATTATCTATATTAACGAAATTTATCAATTATATATGTTATCTATAAAATAATAAGTTGATAAAGGATTTTAAGATAAGCCCATACATGTCCTGTATTTAGAAACGACATACATTAGAAATACGTCCACAGATTAAAATAAATAAAAACTTTCCTTTTAATTTTGGTTTACATAAAAACTCATTTTAATTTCTGCTTCAGTTAAAAATTATGCTAAACATTTTTGCAACACAATTTGTAAGGCAAAATTTATTGTTTTTTTATTTTTAAATTGAAAAAACTTGAGTTCCATTTTCAATAAATTCTGAAAAACCTGTAATCACAAAATTATTGAATTGAAAACCATATTTTTGTATGGTTTTTGTGTAGATTATTCTTCAAAATTTTAAACAGATATAATTTTGTATTAATATTTTAGAGAATTTATTTTTCAATGGTTTATTTATAGTCGCATCAGCGATCATTAACGATTCATTAGCAATTTAAATATAACTACATGATAATAAATAATAAACAACAAACAGAAGAAAAAATAAACAGAAAATGGAGAGAATTTAATTCTATTAACATTTCAAAACTTTTTACTGAATTAAATTCCTAGACTTAATTATTTATTAATTAAAATAAAATCAGTCAAAAATAAGTGTAAATTTGTAGAATTCTTCTTTCATACGAGGCGTGTTTTTAAAGTAAGTACCGTTTTGAAATTTAAAAAAACTAAAGAGACTTTTCATAATTATTTTATTTTTACATGAAAGCCAGTATCTTAATCTACTTTACTACATAGTTGCCTTCAATATTAAGGCACTTATGATACCGAACCACAAGCTTTTGTATTCCATCGTCATAAAAGTTTGAGGCCTGATTTAATAGCCACTGCAACACGGCCTTGGGCACAACTTTCGATACTGTAACCGTTCACTAACAATTTCGTAAAGAACACTTCTTGAAAATTGAGGGAACTCCAAATACAATGAAGAAATCGTGAAGCGTCTTTTTTCTTTAATTTTTTTTCATCGACTTTTTGCACCAAATCGTCAGTGTTCACTGAAGGTCGCCCACTACGTTCCTCATCATGAACGTTTGTTCGGCCATCCTTGAAAGCTCTAACCCATTTCCGTTCCATTCCATCACTCATAGTGTTTTGACCATAGACTTCACAAATCTGATGGTGAATTTCAACCGGTTTTTCGCCTTTAGCAAACAAATAACCGCACGTATTTCACAGTCGGCGGGATTCTCAATTGGCAGAGGCATTTTAAATACGCAAAAGTAAACGTAAACATGATCGATTTTGGCCGTAATAGCGTCTGTGGCTTGCCAACAGATGTAGGTACACAATGCGCATGTGCAAGACACCGAC
>JAAAKQ030216176.1:0-11546 GCA_010016005.3 Zanna intricata | reverse complement strand
TATTAAACTTAATTCACATTGGAAACCCTCCTTCATTATCCTGGCAGAATACTCTCGTTGACTGTCCTCTCGCAGACTCTTCTCAATGGACTGGCATCGTAACGTCTCGCTAGAGTGGTTCGCAGAACTGATTTTTAATTGGTCTTCCCCGGAGTATTTATACTCCTATCTTCTTTATCTGCCGGACCGGACCGAACTCGAAATATGAGAACGATCACCGACCTCTTTCATTTTCCCACAAAATTCCAAACCTTGTCCGTTAACTCTTCTGAGAGAACGAACATGTGTTTATTACATAACAGCGGGCAGTATTATAAAATAAGATTGTTTAACTGATCTGTTACAAAGGTAACAGATTTTAATAAAGATTAAAAGGGTTTCTTTTAATCCCTTTCTGGATTCCTAAAATTTTATATTTTCTACTATTTTCATAATAATCGGTAGGAATCCGTTAGTCAGGCCCGCTATACCGATCTTGTTAAAATATAATTTATTTTGTAATAAGTTTTTAAATCTATAAATTTATAAAAAGTGACTATGTTCTGTATAACAACCAGAGTAATAAAATGATAATTCAATATAGTTTTGTTTAATGGATGTTATACAAAATTTTTGTTTTGCATGGTTTACGACGAATTTATTTTAAAAGTATATGTTTATATTTATTCATCGCGTTCTTAGAAAATTGAGCTATGTACTAAGTTATTTAAAATTCTAAAATTTTAAGTCATTCCTAATTATACATAGGAAGATATTTAAAAAAATCGTTAACTAAATAATCTGAAATTTCGCACAAATTTTTTTAATAAAAAATTATATGATTATATCTATATCTATAGATGTTTAGGATTTATTCTGTTCCTATTGGATAAGGGAAGATCCCGGTAAACGGTTTTTTTTTTCTCCACTATAGAATTTCCAGGGAGTATTTGACTAAATTTTGTCTGATTTAGGACACATAAGTAAACAAAAAAAAATTTCATGTAGATAAATGACTTATAACCTTATTTTCTCTCGTTCCTCGCTTTGTGTGTTGTTTTTTTTAATAAAGATTTATATCTTAAGAACGAATATATTTTAAAACATAACATAAACTTATCCAAAAAATGTTTTAAAAAATAGAAAGAAATCGTAAATACGTTTAAAAATTTTGGTTTTAAAAATTCTAAAATGGTAGAAATTAAAATATTTTAATCATTAATAGCTACGTAAATATTTGTTTTATTTAAAAAAGATTATAGTAAATAAATTATTAAGACTTTCATCATAAATAAAACCTCAGTTCCTGAGGTTTAGCTATACCTAAACCTTTTCACTAAACCTGAGGTTTAGTGAGGCTTACCTCAGGAACTACCGTGAGGTAGTTCCTGAGGTAGTTCATCCTTCAGAGGATGATATGTATGAATGTGAATGAAGTGTAGTCTTGTGCAATCTCAGGTTGACCACTCCCGAGAAGTGCGGTTAATTGAAACCCAACCACTAAAGGATATCTGTATCCACGATCTAGTATTCAAATCCGTATAAAACTAACTACCTTTACTGGGATGCGATATAACTGAAATGGTCAAAGTAGAATGCAAAAATTATGAGTGAAAATATGGATAAAATTGTCAAGACTGCGTAATTTCAATTCTGCACATTACTGATAAACTAATAAGGTGGTACCCGATTTTACATTAATTAGTTTTGTTCTAATATTTTAAACATATTTGATGTTATTACACGAAATTCACTTAAAATGTTTACTTATAAGGAAACCATTTTAATACAATTTAAAGTGAAATTCCGTATAATTTAAAAGTGAAAGTTATTTTTTCTCTTTCACTCTTAATGTTTTTAGTGTTTTATTCTTTATTTATTTATTTTTTTACTATGCTCATTTATTATCATATAATAGATTTATTCAATACATGTTGGAGATTTGTTAGATTTAATTTTCTATTGAAAACTATAAAGTTACCTTAATTAATTAGTTAATTGTACGATTAAAATAACTTATGTAACTAAATCTCGAGTTGACATGTATTATTCGGTTCAGTTTAAATTATCCTACATTTCGAAGTCGTATCAAAATTCAATAGCAACAAGAATGTGTTAACGATGAAAAGCGGCTGGATAGAAATGAAGTGGTTGTTATAAAGTTTGACGAAAGGCTGCCTGATGAATGTATCAGGTGTCATGCGACTTTAGGGGAGGTACGGATCACATTTTCATTTACGAGTGACACGGCTTGTTTGTCTTGCGGGACGCCGCTACAAGAGTCAACTGCGCTCTGGAATTTCATTATTAGTTGACCCTCATCCCATCCGCAACCCTTTTACTTCCTTTGTATAAGCATCTGTTGAAACTTTATTTGAATATTTTCATACTGCTTTGAAGGTAAAGATAAAAAACATATTATGCGTGCTATCTTTATGGGTTATTTAATGAATTAAATTTTGCTGAAAACTCAATAATATTTTAATTTTTAGTTAACTTTTTGGTTACATAAAGCGTGTTTGTTTAAAAAAATATCTGGTAAATTGCTAAATTATAAAGAATGGAAAATATTAAAAGAAAATTTAATTATACTAACGGTAATTATAAAACTAGTAATTATTATACATTTTCTCTAACTGATTAAAATCCATGTAAATTCTAATTCATGAATGAAAACTAAGTCTGTTTTCTATTTTTAGGATAGTTTCTTAGTCTATGTTAATGACATTTTTCCAAAAATGTTAGAATGAAATAGAATAAGATAGATTAAACTAAAATGGGTTTACAGGCAATTGTAAGGACTTTGAACTAATTTGTAAGGCTTCATAATATAAAAATAAAATTTAAATATTAAAATCCTGTAGACTAATTTTTACTTCCTTGTAAGAAATTTAAGAAAGTATTGTGAACGTATTGTGAAAAATTTTGGTTTTCAGATTTCAACGGAAATAACCGTTTTGACCATTTCTCAACCAATTTTGACTAGTTTTGGCATGACGTCTGTACACGTATGTATCTCACGTAACACAAAAACGATTAGCCAAAGGATGTTGAAATTTTGGATTTAGGACTGCTGTAATATCTAATTGTGCATATACCGACCGTTTTCACTGGAATTGCCTGAAGCAAGTGTCCAAAAAATCCCAAAATTCTAACAAATTTGGATTTTGGACTTTTTCTTACCTGAATAATAATAAGCCCTTATTGAGACCTTTTTAACGATATATCGTATGTTGTAATTATTGTCATTGGTCCAAGAGTTATAGCCAAATAAAATTTTAATAAAAGATATATTTGGACCTTACAACGAAAAGCACATCAGTTCGAATGAGACTTCGTCTCCTTATAATTTTTTATTTTATTTAAATATATTGATTTATTAATAAATATTAACACGTGATTGTAAAAAAATTTTAATAAATAATAATTCAATAATAAAAATAAAAAAGAAATATGACAAATAATCAGAAGTTATTTGTGAAATAAATTTTTGTGGACTTTTTAAAATGTGTTTATGTAATTTAAAAGGCATTATTACATACGTGTATATGTAACATTTGATGAAACAAATGATTATTTAATATTAATTGAAAATTAGAATAGTATTATTTTTGGATTTTCGTACAAGGAAGTCTCATCATATTTTTTTTAATCCTAATTTTGGAAGATTTTTGTGTAAAACTAGCACCGCTTCTTACATGTAAACCTTATCTTTTTGAGGTGGCAATCATTTTATTAAACGGATGAATATTTTGATGGTGACATATTTCACTTGAATAATATATATTATTTTCTTTTTTTTCAGATGTACAGAGAAGATTTATCGTGTGAAAATAATATTAAAACGATATATCATTGACTTCAACCCCACATGAAAGAAGAAAAGAAAACGATCAGTCGATGAGGGTGAATGATATCAGAAAAGTTACGCAAATGAGATGAACGTAACTTGAGTGCGGTGCGGAATATTACCGCCGCGTTACGGACTGTTTCGCGAGAGTGTGCTGCGGTCATGCGGGTCTTACGAGCCTCCTGATTGGTCGCCGGTATAGTGACGTCTACAAAAATGACGCTAAATAGTGGTCCGGTTATATATTGTATTATAGTAATGCATTTTAATATACACATCGCTCTTGCTACAGGTATGTTTTATGTTGTATTTTTTTTTTTAATTTTTAATAAATTTTTTAAAGTTTTACCATATATCTAGTCGGTTATATGCATATTACAAATAATTTGATAAATTTTCGTTTAATTATAGATAAAATATATAATGCTAATAGTACGTAGGAGAATTAATTATTTATAATTTTTCTTAATTAATTCTCTTGTACGACTACCACTTGCAGTTACCCTAAATATATATATTGTAATAATTTATATTTACTAAACTTCTCTTATACTTTTCAACTGTTGTAATCGATTTTATAATACATGTATAAAATTGACGATCATTTTCGTGTAGAATAAAAGTATTTTCAACTAACTGGTTAATTTTTAATTAATCGATTATCCAAAACCCATATTTTATTAGGAATATATTGAATGAAAATGTTTCGTACATTTATTGTACATTATTATATTACAATACGTATAGTATATTACATTGTATTGTATTATTATATGTACGTATTGTATATTACAATGTTATTGTATAATTATTTTATGAACGGCTTGGCCGTTCATAAAATAATCATCTACTGCAAAATGGATGGAATAAACTTGAAGAGGTAGAAAAATATGGTTATTGTGAAAGTAGAATTACTAAAGATGGACGAAGCAGGAGCGATATAAAATGCCAAATAGAGTTTTCAGTCAGAAATATAATTTGCTTGCATCAAAAATTAATTTAAATGTCAGGAAAAAATTTATGAAAGTATATGTTTGGAGCGTAGGTTTATATGGAAGTGAAATTTGGACGATCAGAGTGCCTGAGAAGAATGAATAAGAAGCTTTTGAAATTTTGTGTTACAGAAGAATTTTAAAAATCAGATGGGTGGATAAAGTGACAAATGAAGAGATGTTGCGGCAAATCGATGAAAAAATAAGCGTTTGGAAAGATATAGATAAAAGAAGAGACAGACTTATAGGCCACATATTAACGCATCCTGGAATAGTAGCTTTGATATTGCAGGGACACGTAAATGGGAAAATTGTGCAGGCAGGCAACGGTTAGAATGTGTAAAACAAGTTGTTAGGGATATAGGAGGTAGGAGCTATACCGAGATGAAACGACTGGCACCAGATAAGGAATCTTGGAGAGCTGCATAAAACCAGTCAAATGACTGAAGACAAAAAAAATGTATAACAAAGATGGAAGTTGTTTATAAATTAGGATAATATATTCAGCAATATAATCTTTATCTATTATAAGATACTGATGAATTTGTTCTAAGATGATTACCTGGTATATAGATGAAAACAAAGGAATATTAATTCAGAAATTACAAGATATTTTCTAAGAGTTTTTAATAGTGTTGTGATACATTATAAACGTTTTTATAATAAATATTACCTGGGAATAATGTGTATTACTATGAATAATGTTTACAGATTTGAAAGTCGTTATTGGTTTTTAGTATAATGCGCATTAGTTAGAGAATTAATCATACCCCAACGACTAATAACATTATAATTTTACATCTACTTTTATTTACTTTTAAAATAAAATATTTTTTCCAAACTTTTATTAAAGATGAAAAGGAAAAAAATATTTTATTTTAATAAATCTTTGTTTCAAAGATTTTAAAAGGTTAATACAGGAAATCTTTTTAATACTTTTTAAAATTGTAGATAACTTTAGCAAATCTTTATAAACTTTCATGAATTAAGAGAATTTTAGTTATGAATTTGAAGATTTAAAAAATTTCCCTTGAATAAGAGGATTTCAGGATTGCAGTTAAATCTTTAAAACCTCTTCTTTTCTTTCAACTTCTTGTTCTTTTTTTTATTTCTTTTTTCTCTCTTTATAATAGCAAACATTAGAAAAGTGAACAATTTATAATAAAAGAAAAAAAAAAGTAAAAAGAAAACTGTGATCATTCTTAAATGAGTACTTTTAAAGTTTTTTTTATTATTATTACTTTTCTATTTTAAGTTATAAGATTTATTCATCATTAAATAGTCTACTTCTTAACAAATACAAAATTGAACATCGAAGTTTTTTTTTTAAATGAATTCTTTTAATTTAAGAACTTTCTCTTACCAAAGAAATAAGATTACTGATATACGTAATTCACTTACGTTTACTTATTTCTTGTTTCCAGTTATATTTTTTCCCCTCAACACTGGGTTAGTCCCATAATCAAATATTACGCAGTCCAGGAAAGTGACCATATATTGCAATAGGCTTTCCTGCCCGCTTGTAGTACGCAAGGCAGGTCGCTCGCCGGTTAGATCTTCACTATATGCCCGCCTCTAATCCCTAGGGCGGAGTAAATCAGGTCCTACAATGTTGTTCTTGGCCCCACTCCAGAAGGCGGGATTTGATCTTGATGCCAGTGTCTCAAACGGGGACACCCTAAAAGTGACATCTCCGCCGGGACTCGGTATTTTTCAACGCAGAGGTTTAGGAGGTTCCGTGCCACATTACCTCATCACCACGTTTTCACTATCCTCCGCAGTTAGCCATCAGCCATTCCGCAACCCACACCAAATAATGAGCCACTCACCTACTGATAGCTATCCACATGCACGTCGTGAGTCACTGTGGTCACAATCCCGGCTTCCAGTCCGGTGCCCACTGCTCCCACAGACAACGCCCTTGGTAGGTTCGCTCCATTCCACAGTTAAAACATAGTTGAGAGCGGTTAGGTGTTTCAAGTACTATTAATAAAAAAAAGTAATCTGTTTTAATCAGGCTATAGGTTTTTTTTTTAATGTAATAAAAATGCAAAAATTATGATTGTAAAAGTACAGGTATTACAAAATAGTCAAAATTTAAAATTTACCAATTATATCCAAGATTTGAAAGGCTTTGTTTTTTTTTTTTTTTAGAAATTATAACCAGTTTTAGAGCAGGGACAAGTTAATCCTGAACACCAGTTCGGTTTCCACAGCGCTCACTCCACCGTTGAACAGATACAGTGGATCAGTGGGGTTATCAATAAATGCTTAGAAGAGAAAAAAATTTGTTCCGGTGCCTTTGTCTAGCAAGCAAGCATGATAAGGTCTAGTTAAGTGGTATTTTATACAAACTAAAAACGAATCTACCTCAATCTATCTGCTTGATATTGTGTAGTTACTTAGATGGTTGCTTTTCCCAGATGAAATATAAGGAGATGCTATCTAATTTTTTTTTAGAAACTCCTCGGATGATCACCAGGACTTAATGTTGGGGCCTAACCTCTACCCTGTTTTACTGTAGACTGATATTACTGTCGTTACTTATCGTACCGGAATTTCATCTTTTTCCGATGACACTACATTCATAGCCGTCTATGGTGATCCAGTTAAGTCTCAGCTAGGTTGCAGTTGAGATTAGAACTTGCAGCCGATTGAAGGTGAATCAAGCTAGATCAACTCAAATGAATTTCTGGATGATAAGGGGTGACTACTCGGAAATCCATTTAGTGGAGGTTGTATCCTGTAAGCTGAGAATGTATGATATTTGAGTATTCACCTTCTCGTATATCGCCGTTTAACAGGGAAGATTTATAAGAAAGAAAAAAAGAAGCAGGTAGATATCAAAGTTAAGATAGATATCACTGTCCTGTTTACTATGCAGGAAAATGAAATTGCCTGCATCTAACAAACCACCAATGTAGAAAGTGATCATAAAACCGATTTGGAGTATGGCCATTACCAGCAAGATAGAGATTATTCAGCGCTTGTATGATAAATTTTCGAAATGCATAACACAGACTTCATAGTTTGTTCAGTACACCGAAATCCATGAGTACTTAGGGTTACCATACGGTAGCCCTAAGTACCGTATTGCGGAAGAAGTCAATAAATTGATTACCAAGTAATAGGAAATCTTAATGACACCTGGACTGTCTACCTGTTAACTTTTAAGACAATGGCGAAGATGTTCGTTGGTTAAAGCGGCTGCATGTATTAGACCTGGGAACCTAATAGCGACAATCAGGAAACGGCTGCTACTCTTAGTTGTGCATCTTACCTTGGTAAACGTATTTATATGTATGTGTCTGTGGGTGCGTTCTATTTAGCTTAGTACTGAAATGTACCGATCACTAGCATATAATTCCGGTTCGTTAGTACATCTCGTAGCGGTCAGGTGTATATTTGTTATATTATTATATATTGATGTACCGTATATATATATACAAACATGTGAAATAGGTATCGATATATATATATATATATATATATGTTTTGGGAAAATTTAGTACCTTTTACCCGGATCCGAATTTTTGTACAATAGTCGCAAATGTCTCGAAAACGGTCGGTCCTAGCGCTCTGAAAAGTTTTTTCAACACCCCCCTGATTTAATACCATATCCGCTCGTAGTGATATCCGTTGAATGATAATATTTTCAAGTGTCCTCAAGGTGACGTTCGGAAAATTGTGAAAGGGGGTGCGATGGAGTGCCACCGTAAAATATCACGGCAACCACTCTTCCGATTTTCATAATTCAAATGGCGTATTTACCAGTAGATCAAGCGCTAATCGTTTAATGCGTTCGGTAAACCAAATTTTTCCAATTTTCTGCCTTTACAAATTTTTTTCTTATGTGTGTTTGCACCCACCCTTTAGGTCATTCATCAAGCAATGTAATATATCACCATCAAAGCTTGTTTCAAATCCAATCTGAGATCCCGTCCTAAAATTGTTTTTTACATTTTAGTTCCTTTAATTTAAGAGTGGTCCTTTAAAAATACTTTTACATATTTTTTATTCATTTATGTGATTATTTTTCTTTATAAAATAATGAATTATAACCAAAATGTAGGCATCAGTAGTGGAAAATCGATCAGTAGCGGAATGTATCAATCAGAATGTATCGATTAGTAACGGAAAATCCCGATTCATTAGTATCAATTGCCTGAAGTTAGTTAAAAATTAAGTTATGTTTCTGGTATAATTTTTTATAAACTAAAATTTTTTTTTACTTTGTGGTTTCATCTGTATTACTGAACATTTTACGAATTTTACTACCTACTTCTGTTGACTTTATCATTGCATATGATCTCTTTGATATATAGTTTATGTTTTTAGATTGTATTTAATTAAGGGTTCTCAACAAAACTCCTTTACAGTCGCGTATTGTGATAAAGTCTTGTTTTATGTTTCTACTTACAGATTTGATTGTAAATATGAATCGAGATTAAAATAAATTAGTAATAAAATAAACATTTTTTATTAATATGTGTTATGAATGTTTGTTGAATTATAGCTTTAGGTTTATTAAAATACAATTATGAAAGAAAAATAAGTTTTTAAATCCAGAGTTTAGAAATTTTGGTTTAATTTCTCTTTAAAAAAAAGTAATTTAATATAATATTCGTATTTTTCTTTTTATTAGAGAATCATCCGGATTTAATCCTCTCATTTAATTTAAATTTAAAATTGATTGACATTACTTTAAAAATCATTTATATTTACCCAAAAATGATCAAAATTTCCCTGCAAAAATTTTTTTATTTACTTATGAATTTTGTATTTTTAATGAAAAAATATAAGTGTGAATACGAAATCGTTTTTTAAATTACCTTTTCTTTTTCTGTTTAGCCTCCGGAACTACCGTAAGGTATTACATCAGAGGATGAATGAGGGTGATATGTATGAATGTGAATGAAGTGTATGTAGTCTTGCATAATCTCAGGTCGACCATTTCCAAGAAGTGTGGTTAATTGAAACACAACCATCAAAGAACGCCGGCCTCCGTGGCGCGAGTGGTAGCATCTCGGCCTTTCTTCCCGGAGGTCCCGGTTTCAAATCCCGATCAGGCATGGCATTTTTCACACACGCTACAATTCATTCTTCTCATCCTCTGATGATATACCTTAACGGTGATTCCGGAGGTAAAAAAAAAAAAAAACCATCAAGAACACCGGTATTCACGATCTAGTATTCAAATCCATATAAAATTAACTACCTTTACTAGGATTTGAATAGAAATCTCGACTTCGAAATCAACTGATTCGCGATGTCGCGTTAACTACTAGACCAGTCCGGTGGGCTATTAAATTACCTGGATTTTTAGAAAATATATCAGCCTCAATTTATTTCAGGCTACAAATGCCTTGTGAACTGATCAACTATAAATGGAGTTATAGTAATTTTAATGTTGTATTAGGGTTACTTAGATCATTTATCTGATTACTTTTACTCGTAATTAAAATTCTATAGATAATCTATTTAATACTTACAGTTAACATGTGAATAATTTGAATTTAACAATTGAATTTTAACATTCATAATTTATAAAAAATAATTTTTATCGAATTTTTAAGTAAATAAAAGGAATTTGTAATTAATTAAAAAAAAAAAATAATTAAGAAAAATTTTGGAGTATGAAAAAGTAAAAATTAGGAAAATTATATACCTTTATAACATATTATATTACTGTAGAATTACAAAAATGATTTACGTTGATAACTTTCGACGTGATAGATTTATGAAGGAATGGAATAAACAAGAAAATTTATACAAGAACTATGTAAAGAGAAGAACCATAATGGTGTGCTACATAAAATTACAAGCACAGTTGATAAAAAACCTCTAAAAGGGAAAACAAATATAAATGAAAATGTATCAGATATTTCATGATTAATATATGATGATAGAACAAAAAATTATAAAGAATATCATAAAACTAATAAAAAAAAATAAATAAAAAAATAAGATCTTGCGAAAATGCTTTGTGTACAATTTGCTTATTTTATTTGTACTTGTAATCAATTTATAATAGACAGAAAGAACTGCTGCTATTAGTATTAAAAACGATCTGTAATAGATTTTTTCTCAATTGTATGCGGCTATCTTAATCAAAAAACGTAAATCCAGTTAACATTTTTTTATGTATGTTTTTTATTTTATATCTCATTAACTTTATCGTTAAAACATTAAATTCTGTTATGGTTTTTAAAGTTTCTACGTTATTATTATTATTATTATTATTTTCGTTTTAATGGATGAAAGTTTGGGAATATATTTATGTATTGGTTGCTGTATAACCCTCTTAAATGGGTATAAAGTTAATGAAAAGTTTTCTGAAATGTTTTTATTATTATATTTTAATTAATACCATCAATTTATTTATTTAAATGTGCTTTTTCTTAGAGTAGACACTATTTTTAAATAATTATTAGAGAAGTAGGTTTTATGAACCTCATCAGTAATTAATGGATTTCTATATAATTTAAAAAATGTTTTTACTATTGCTTCCTTGTGATTTTTTTAAAAAAGGATTTTTAAAACCTTTTTTTATAAAGGATTTCTCTACCTGTCCTTCCAATATCAAAGATACTATTCCAGGATGCCTTAATATGTGCCCTATAATTCTATCTCTTCTTTTTTTAAATATATTTTTCCAAATGCATCTTTTTTCATAGATTTTTCGCAAAACCTCTTCATTTGTAACTTTATCCACCCATCTGATT
>JAAAKQ030216154.1:0-11547 GCA_010016005.3 Zanna intricata | reverse complement strand
AAAAGCTTCTAATCTTTTCTTCTCAGGTACTCCGATCGTCCAGGTTTCACTTCCGTATAAAGCTACGCTCCAAACATCATATGTATTATAAAATAAATATTGATAAATGAAAATATTATTTAAGTTAATTGTAATTACACAATTATTATTAAAATCACTACATAAATTTAAGAAGAAATTGACTGTGAAGAAAGTACTATGAAACGCAGTTAAATTGAATTTAACATACATGAATAGTAGAAATTATTCAGTTTGCTCAAGTTTCCTACTGGGCTTGCTGGGCAATTAAGAAATCCATGTTTCCTCAGACAAGGTTTTATTCATTCAATTCTTTACACTACTATGCATCTTTCAGAAATATTTTTTTTTGTATTATAAATCATTCTTCAATAACCAAGATATGCTATTCTCATTTTATACATTAACACGTTTCATTAGTTTAAACTATCAAATCACCAACTAATAAAGACCAGATCTGAAAGCGCTTCACTAATTCTCAATCATCACCTCTATTTTAAAATTACAATTTTTCAATTTGTTCCATAAACAGCAATCCATTATGACAATGAATTAAAAAAAAAAAATCACAATATCAGATGAACAACAAATTTTAATCAGAAAAATTCTTATTTTTGGATCGATTGAAAACGTGACAAACATTATTTTAAATCATTTAAAGTAAAGGTTTGTCGATTACAAATTGAAGTATACCATTTATATTTATAAATGGATCAACCATATCTAACACTTGATAATTAGAATTTAATAAATTTATTACTTAAAGAGATCTATTCAAAAATCAACCTATTTTTTTTTTTTTTAAACTAAACTTATTAAACGTTTAAAGCATTAAATTTGACTGCCACTCTTTGTTCATAGAAGTTACTCGTGGCAAAACATATCAAACAACATCTACTTCAAATGAACACTGTTACACAGAAACTAATTGTTATACGCACACACGCACGACAGGGAACTGTCCAACGTTATCATCGGACCGTATAGGAATTAACAAACTATATATTTACATATACATATAATTAACTTACATATATTTTGAAACATGTCTCAAAATAATATGTAAGCGACAGAGAAAAAAAATTAAAAACAGAATTTTTGTACTTATCGCCCTTTATTATTTAAAAAAAATAAATACGGATGCAATTCTCCAACGGGCACTATGTATACATCAAATAACACATGAATTATTGGATTAAGAAACACTTTTATTAATAAAATTGCACAGAACTGGAGAAAAAATATTACACCAGATTTTCATTATAAATCAACCTATCTTCCAATAGTCATAATGTGTACTAACTGCATGTTTATTTTCAATTTATAATACCGTCAAACCGTTTCATTGGCGCAATTTTCTTCCTTTAACAGCCGATAAAGATTTTTAACTCTCAACAATACAAGATTCATACAAAAACATAATTTTTAATAAGGTTGAACATGTCAAATTTTGTACCTACAAACTTGACTTGAGGACTACTTTGGTTTTCTGTTACCATTTAAAAAAACTGATGCTAGGTTGCATTGAATGCATTCGAAGCTTACAGTGGGTGCACACTTGGTAAATCACAGCGCTTTGAGCAGTTTAAAAAATTCAAAAGTGGCGACTGACTTGAGAAATGAAGAACATGGAAGACCACAGAAAAAATTTGAAGACAGCGAATCACAAGCGTTGTTCGATAAGGATGATCTTCAAATGCAACAAAACTTGCAGATCAATTAAATGTAACACGTGAAGCTGTCTCCATATGTTTGAAAATCTGTGGGAAAAATCCAGAACATGGAAAATGGGTCCCAAGTAAACTGAAAAAACAACTAGCAAAATGCTGCTTACCAGTACAAAAGAAAGTCATTTTTCCATTCAATTATGACAGGTGATGAAAAGTGGATATATTTCGAGAATTCTAAGCAAGTAGGAATTAACACAGGTTAACTCCAGGCGAATCGTCGACATTGATTGCAAGGCCAAATCTGCTATGGAAAGAAGACATTGCTCTATGTATGATGGAATAAGAAGCGTGCGATCTATTAAAGAGTTGCTAAAACCTGGCAAAAGCATTAATACTAAATGCTACCAACAACAAATGACTGATTTGAATCAAGCTTTGGTTGAAAAATGATCAGAATATCGAAAAAGACAACACAAAATGATTTTGCTTCACGATAATATGCACAATCACACACAGCAAAATCAATTAAGGAAATGACTGAGGTGTTCAGCTGTGAAATACTTTCCCACATTGCTTGCTTACCGACCAGACTTGGCTCCGTCCGACAGCTATTTTTTTCATCGATGGGGCATGCACTTGCTGAACAGCACTTCACTTCTTATGAAAATAGCTCAATGACTGGTTTGCCTCAAAGGTTTTTTTGGCATGGCATCCAAAAATTATCAGAGATGGAAAAAATGTTTAGCTAGCAATGAACAATATTTTAAATAAAATATTTTTTATCCTTTTCATTTAATAAATGTGTATTTTCTATACAAAAATTCCAGTTTCATATATATTTACATACGTGGTATATATATATGTACATACCTGTTCATATTCTGAAATTCCTAAAGTCTGTTTCATCATGTTTTCAACAGTTTGTGCAAATTCTGCTGTCTCTTGCAGTAAATAACCACTTCTCAATGTCGCTGAAACAAAAATAAGTAATATTGTCCAAGTTTAAACTTCATTTAAGCAAAACTAAAATTACACTCATCATTAAGAGATGAAAATCATCTGAGATACACAAATGAGTAAGAAAAAGTGTTTAAATTATTTTTTAAAAATCAATTATTTTTTAAAAATCAAAACGATTACACTTTGGTTCAAAAACACAGTAAGATTTTGTTGGCAATGTTTATAATAGAAATAAAGTAAAATATAAATGTGAGAGAAATAACCTCAAATGTATTTTGACTATCACAATAAGGAACTAATAATGCTAGTATAGATCAGCCCCCGGTGGGGTCACCTTTACTTTTACTTTTTAGCAGGTCACAGAAACATTCACCATTGATTTTACTTTGTTTTTTCAAAAGACTGCAATAAACTGGGCCTTTACATTATCAACACTAGCATCACTTTACACCTGAAATGTGAATATTTAATTTTTTCCTAGCGGGTGAACATGGATGTTTCCATTCAATTATTAGTGTTAACACATATGTGTTAAGTTTGATTTATTAATTTATTTTTTTTTGTTTATGCTTATTGTTATTGCTTTATGCCTGTTCGACGGATGTGCGACTCAGTGTTATGGAATGCTACACACTTATTTTGCAATTATTGCAGCTGGTTGTGTCATTCTTTGTAATTTCCCACGACTCGTTTTCACTCCTGCGCTTGCAGGTGCGTGCTCTCTTCTTTGTTCTATCGTCCTCTTTTTATTTAGTTGGCCTGTACCATCCAAGCACTTAACAAGTTCTAGAACTCCTTGGTTCGCCAGTTTTTTTGTCATTCGCATTCTAACAATTTTAATAATTTCAATAATTGTATTAATTCTCTTAAATCTGAATAAGATTCTATGTCGTTCGGGACCAGCTCACCAGCTCAGTCTGCTGCTAGTGACTTTATTATTTTCTTTCGGCAACTATATCGGTCACTATACGGTTATCAGTTTTAATTTTTGTTGGTACATTTATCTTCAATATTATTCGCAGCGTTACGCGTAACTATATCCAGCAGCTTTATTTTATTTCTTTTTCTTTCGTCGATCCACATTTTATTTCTTTATATGGCTTTTGTTGTGCGATCAGTCCTTACTTATATAATTTCCACTATTAAACTTCAATTGTTGCTGTTCTTCTTCGCTTCTTGTTTGATCGCCGTAGTCCTGGATATCTGGATGCGTCTCTCTCTTATATGCGCCTTGTCTTTGAGTATCATTGATCTTTCGTATTATGTGAAAATATTGTAAAGTGAGTTTTTTGTTTAAGTTTTTTATTGTTTAGTTTATTGAAATTGACTGAAAATAACATTAACAGTTTTGTTACATATTTTGTGATTGTAAATTTATGGTTTTTTTTTTTATATATATAATATATATATATATATATATTTTTGGTTTAAAATGAATTAATAGATAGATTCCAGGTAATTATTTCCGTAAAGTGTATTATTTACATTAATATCATTAATTCAAAAGTTTAATATTTTTTTTTATATCTTCATGTTTATATTTTACACTTTATATCTAATCTCCATTAAGTTGTGTTACTATTATCTTCTATTTTTAAATTCTAGCTATTTAATTTTTTTTTCTTATTTGAAGGTTTGTATTATTATTATTATCTATCATTTTTATAAATTATTTTTATATTACTCAAAACATACCTATAATTATTCATTTTATTAAAGGATATTGTCGCCAAATGGCTTCAACGACAGTGGAACCTCAACATATTTTGGTGGCCATGAAAAGGGCTGTTTTTTGTGTCCGAATGACTTTGGTGGCTCGTTGTTCATAATCTCATTAAAATAGCCCTGAGAAGGGCTGTTGTTGCTAATCTCCTCATAATAGCACTGAGAAGGGCAGTTGTTACTAATCTCTTTTTGGTTAGCTCTGAGAAGAGCTGTTGGAGCCGGAAGATGGTCTCCGATGCAGTCGACTCAGTTGCAGTCAGGGAGTTGTGGCTAGGCCATCGAAGTCCGACCGGGCTTTCCCTCAGCGGCGGTTGGGTTCCCACTACAGCACGGTAGTGGTGGGTACCCCCTCTGCAGTGTCGGGTCGGTGTCGGTCATCGATTGTTTGCGCGGCCGAGGCGGTTTTCCCCAAGCGATCCCACACTGGGCTGGCTCTCTAAGATGCATCCGCCGGCCAGGGCGATGGAAGCCCGGTGAGCCGGAGCGGGAATGTAGCGTCCGCATCCAGCAACTCCCTTGGCAGGCCGGCCAGGCCTGCTGCTCCGTCACTGTTGTTCAGCATTGAGTCGGCTAGGGCACTCCTTCGATCTTCTTCTTCTTCTTCTTCGTCTTCTCTAGGTGGTGGCTGGTGTTAGAATGAAGTTTCATGCTAGGGAGCCTTCATTTATTAGAGCCCACAGTGGTGGGGTAGTGTTGCCATGGTGACGGATAGATGCGCGAGCAGATGCCGCATGGTGGGAGTGTTCGCCTGTGCATGCGCTTGTATATTGTAGCTCCAGCTGTCTATCTCATCCTTGTGTCTCGCCAAGTTAAAAAGGTGTATGGTAACAATATATATTGAACACTATAATTTTATTCATTACTGATGCAACCGATGTGTATTTTAAATTTAAATTAATTATTGTTATATTATTTATGTTTCTTGTCTTATGACTTTGAAGCTACATTATACAGTCTTTTCTACCAGAGCATTTTAATGTGATTACCTATTTCATTATCCTCGCATGGCTATTAGTTGGCTATTGCACTAACAATTAGTGTGTTTCACCACCAATTATTATATAAGCTAAAAATGCTTTACTTTCAGCTAAAAATTATTATTCTAAATTCCATCCACGTATAAAATCAAACGTGTACGTGATTCCGAGTCGACTGCCTTGAAATCCACTTTGAACATGTTTTTGCAGTAATTCATCTTCTCTGAATACCAGGATGGAAATTACCAATATTGCCATTACAAATTTCAGCAATTTTTCAAATTCTTATGCGTTTATCCTTGCGATGAATAATGTGATTTTGCAAAACATCAGTTAAAACTTCTACTGGTCTTCCACTAAGATGAAAATCAGCCACACTTCTGATTGAAACTGAACTGTTCCACCCAATTTAAACTGTTCAATCAACTTATAAAAAATTGCATGGTTAACACAATTTTTGGTCTTTTGGTCAGTTTTACATCTTCAGAAAAAAATTCTTATCAATGTGCTGTTTGCTGATAAGCACTCCTGATCAACAGCATGCTGTTCTTCAACAGTACATGTTTCAAGCAATCGACATTAAGAAGAAATAAACAAAAGATATTATAATAATGGGAATTCTATTTGAACAATTGATAATTTCTGTGAGGGATAACAACTTAAACATAACTTCTCTGTTGTTATTGTCTCCTTAATTGCACTGGGGAAAAAAAGCAGAATTTTTTTGTGTCGGGAAGAAAAATATACGATTCTGATAGTATTTTTTCTCTTAAATTCAAATATGATATTCGTTTTTCCCAGCACACAAGGTTTCTGAGAGACAGGCATTTATATTTTCAAACATTCTGAATTCTACACAGTACTGAAATATTTGGCTCTTCTAGAAAGTAAGAAATGATGATCGTTTGCTATATTTCGTCTGTGGAGCATCCCTCTTGATGCTCCAATAATAATCAGCCAGCATATTAGGTTTCCATTTGCCTTGATATCTCTTTTCCACAGCTTAAATCTGATGAAAATGTTCTCCGTGCTCATCGCTCACTGCGCCAAGATTTTCCGGTAAGAAAATCTTGGTGCAGTAACATTTAACAAAAAAAACTTGGAGTAACATTTTTGAATGCTTACCAAGCTGCTTTCTCCATTATGTAGAAGCACAGCCTTTTAAACTAATTTTAGACGTTGGGTTATGTTCATTACAAAAGAGAAGAAATGTCATTACAAAACACCAAGCCATTTTCTTCAGAAAAATAGTTTTTAAATTCCGAATGGCGATTACAATAAGAATGTATCTTTGTACCCTTTTGAAGAAGATTCCATCCTTTTAGCCGGAAAGGAAGGATTTCAGACTATGTTTTTTGAATAAGTTTAAATCTTGCACGAGATCGTTAAGATTTTCTTGAGTAAGTAAATGAGGCTCAGATGAACAGCTTTGTTTGAAAGTTTTATCACCAGAATCTGATTCTTTTACTTTCTTACTTCCATCAGAGTCTGAGCTCACTTCATCTAATGTCACATGTTCTGGAGGCTCTGGTATAAGCAATTCTTCACAGTGTGGAACCAGTCTGAATGCAGATTGCAAGTTAGGGTATACCACTGTATGTTTTGATTTTGATGTTATCCCTTCAAAGTTTGTTAGGCAGAAATAACAGAAAAATGATCTTTGGGTTCCCTCTAAATCATAGGGGTAGCAAATGGCACGTGGCCCGGGCCATTTTTCCATGCAGTGGGAAGCCTAGAACACAATAAGTAATAGATGTGGCCCTCGTTTGGTCTCTGACTTAACACTCAAAATGAAGTTCATAACACTTTTTTACTAATAAAGTAAAGTTTCGCCTTCAAGACTTCTTGAGCTTCACTTCACCATATAATAACAAAAATTGTCAGGACGATTTAAACAATTTCTTCAGTAGGAATTATGTGCCTAATGACTAAATAAAAAAAAATAAACTTGTAAATATGTAATACACAATAATTCATGCACACAAAGCACTCACGATGAGATGTTTACTGGTTTACTACTATCTCATTACCGGTGTAGTTCTGATGAATTTGTGCTACACTAGATCATGTTTGTACATATCTGAATCTACACAACAGTAGCAACACTACCCTTTGAGTCGGCTAATTTGGTTCCATCATATTTACAATCTCTAGTACCTTTTACTTGATAATGAACAAATGGATGAAAAACAATTTTAAAATATTTAAAAAAATTAAAATAAAAAACTTGTGGGTGATGGGAGAAATTCTCAATACATATTTGAAAACAAGATAAAAAACTGCATTAAATGCAGCTTAATTGGTACTGGTGAGACAAAAATAATGTTTAACGGTGTTAATAACCCTCCTATTTTTATTTTAATACACTAAAAATAGTTGCAAAATTATGAATATTTATAAAACAGTAACGGGTGACGACAAATATGCTATTAAAAAAAAGTATAATTACTACAGCAGTCATTAAAAAAAATCTTGTAATTATTTACCTGTTCTGAACATCATTAAAGCAATATCACTAGCAACCGGGTCATTAACATCGTCAGAAACTCTTCGTTGAAGTTCCTTAATTAAAGGATGTCTAGGATTGATTTCAAGAGTTTTCTTTTGTCCTAAATAAAAACTACGCTGAGGATCATCTGCTTTTTGATGCGCATTTGATATCGCCAACCGTTCCATATTACCGGTCCAACCGAACATACTAGCGACAAGTGCACAAGGTGAATCTGTTAATCTTTCTGATACCATGGCCTTAGCAATCTAAAACAAAATAAAATTTATGCCATCAAATTCTACAGTAATCTCTTTTTAAAGTAAGTTTAACTTGAGTAATCTTGTAAAATAATGTGTTTTTTTTAGGATGTTACCCACAGCAGCATAATTAGCAGAAACAGATATTTACATCAATCTCAATGATAAATTTAGATGTATTCAAATCGTTTTCTTTCTATAAAATTGCATATGGAAACAATTGAATTTAAAAATTCTAATGATGATAAATACATTTTACAAGAAAACATCCTAGCAGAGCACATTTAATTTAAATTACAATTGACATTTTTCATGTCAAATGTTACAAATTTTACGAGAAATAAATTTTAATTGCAAACAATTTTCTTGATGTTATAAAATACAGTCTAATACTATTACGACTATTTTGTTCTTTCATCGCTCTGTAAGGCAGAACATTTATGCAACTTCCACAAAAATTTTCACATTTTACCAAATAAAATTAATAACAAGTCAAATAGCTAGCTGTAAAGTTACTGATTAGATAAAACACAAACGCTGCAATAAAAATTCTACTTCTACGTTACAAAACGCTAAAGATTTTAAGCTTTCATCTAGTACGAAAACCGTCATAATCTACTATGAAAATCAAGTTCCAAACAAACTTAATGAACGAGTAACGTTTTAACTGCGATAATTTCGAAATACAGAACTTCTGAACTGATAGACGACTTAAAAAAAAAAGAAAAAAAAAAGCACTACAAAAACCAACAATTACCTTATCCTTAAGTCCTTTATCCATAAGCCAGTTAGTAAGAGTTTCAAATTTGCTTTTAAGCGCTTCGACTTTCTTTCCTTCTTCAGGTAAAGTAAATCCTTCTTTGGCAACGTTTTGGAATTTCTTGCCTTCATATTCGGGTAATGCGGATAACGAATATTCATCGATGGCTTCGACCAAATATAATACTTCGTATTTTTTCTTCAACAACCTTTCAACAAACGGGGAGGTTTCGACCTAAAAAAAAAAGATATACGTTTAAAAAAATTATGTTACGCTAATGTAAGGGCAAATATGTAAAAATGTTATCTTAGCGATATAATGAAGAAAATTTTTCACACAAACGTTTCATGGCGAATAAGAGTATAACAAGAAATATGTCTTAACTTATTAGAAATTTATAAAAGTACCTCTCATTTCATAAAAATTTTCTGTAAAAAGTAATCGTTATAGATACAAAAAGTTTGAAATCAAATCTTGTTCAAATTAAGGAAACCGATTTATATCTTTCTAGACTGACTTCATCTTGTTTTCTCTTTCACGTTCACGAAACAGAAGCCATTTGAACGCATCTTAAAAGTAAAAGAAAGAAGTACTTTTATCTAAAATTCTAAAAACTTTTAAGTAATAAAAATGTACTTTGCTAACACAACATTAATAAAGATTGTATTATTAAAAAAAAAAATTTCAGACTTTTCTAGTAACTTTAAAACAGTAACAAGAGAAATCTTACTTTCAATTATTGAGACCAAAGATAAATAAAAAAAAAAAATCTTACGATTGACAAAATTAATCGCTAATTTTAATAACAATACCTCCTGTTTTGAAGCACCGGCAATATAGTAGATATGAGTTTGTTTTGGTTTCATCCTCGATACATAGTCAGACAATGTTGTCATACCCTCTTTATTTGATGAATGGAATCTTAACAGCTTAGACAATCTTGATCTGTTACTCGGATCTTCTACAATACCCAATTTAATACTGAAACAAAAAAGAGAAAAAGTATTAAATGAGCTATTATAAATATTACCATTAAGATAAAAAATATCCAGAATTATACAATATATAATATTACATAATACATAATATATTAAACCTTTTTATATAAATGATATATAAACACATCAAGAAAACTGTTAAGCCTTTTTTTCGCCTCAAGACATTTTTCCCTTTCATTCCTAATATACGAGGTATATTCGGAAAGTAAGGTCACAAGACGCTTGGAATGACAGGGAAATTAGTTTTTACAAAGTTTGCACTCCTGCACTGTAGGCGGGTTCCCGAGTGAAAGAATGAGTGGTGAAACAGGTCAGTAACTTGATCGAGTCACGTTTCTAAACGGAAGGATCGTTCCTAATCCTTCCAAGTGCGAAATGAGAGGCCTCATTCGCTATCTTTTTATTGTTAAAAAACAGAAACCTGCGGATGTTCATTGTGAAGTTTTTGCTGCTTACGGTAGTGTTATGTTGCGTGAAAAAGTGGCAAAGTGGTGAAGTTTTAAAGATGGCCGAACAAACGTTGATTTGGAATGACTGCCATTTGACGGTGGATGAACTCCATGAAATGTCTCCAGAAGTCAGCCGTACTGTGCTGTATGAAATAATCACAGATTGTTTAAAATTTTGATAGCTGTGCGCCCGTTAAGTACTGAAAATGCTAACCGACGAACAGAAAGTAAACAGAGTTCGATCAGCAAGTGAGTTCCTCGACCGTTATGAAGAAGGTTTTATTGACTCTATTGTGACACGGGACAAAACATAGGTTGCTCACTAGAGACCTGAGAGCAAAAGACAATCTGTGCAGTTGTGGCATACTGGTTCCCCTGCTGCAAAAAAATTCAAAACACAGCAAAGTGAAAAAAAAGTCACAGCAATGGTGTTTTGGGACCACAAAGAATATTGCTTATCGATTTTTTCCCAAGAGGAGAATCAATTAATGCCGATCGATACTGCAAAGCACTCAGAGACTTCATCGAGCCATTCAAAACAAAAGGTGTTAGTCTTTTGCATGATAATGCTTGACCTCACACAGCGAGAAAAACAGTCTACATTTTGACATCTTTTGGTTGGGATGATGTTTTAAACCATCCATCCCATAGTCCTAACCTTACCCCTTCTGATTTCCTCCTTTTCGCTAGTCTAAAGGAGCATCTCAGTGGAAAATGATTTTCGTCCGATTTGGAAGTTAAAGACACGGTCTATGAATAGTCGAGGGAGTTGGCGGCAGACGACTTCAACAAGGGTATAGAAAAATTGATTTCACAGCTCACTAAATGTAAAGAACTGAATGGAGACTATGTTGAAAAATAGTTATATACCTATATAACATTCCATGTAAGTTTCATAAATGAATTCACTTTTTTCAAAATTTAATATTTATTGTGACCTTACTTTCCGAAAATCCCTCGTACATCCTATCACAACAAAGAGAATTTGTGTTTAACTGAAAAATAAATAAAAATGAATGTAATTTTCTATATTCTACTGCCGTAAATATCAGCAGCATTATGGGTTATTAAAAATTTTTTTTAAAGACAAAAATTATTAGACACATATAAACTAACTCTCCCTCTACGAATCATGAGACCTTGCCGATGGTGGGGGGGCTTGCGCACTCAGTGATACAGAGTAGCTGGACCGAAGGTGCAACCATGTCGGAGAGGTACCTGTTGAGAGTCAGACTAAGGAAT
>JAAAKQ030216132.1:0-11547 GCA_010016005.3 Zanna intricata | reverse complement strand
TTTAATTAATAAGCAACAACAAGTAAATTTAACAATATCGTGAATTTACTCTCTTCCACTATAACCGGAGCTCTTTAAATTTCAATTTAACAATTAATTTTATTATTTCAGCATGCCAAATCTTAAAAAAAATGTCTAATATTGCACAATCAGCATTTTGTAAAACGAATAGAATTATTGAAGAAGAGCCAAATCAAACAATCAAACAAATGTTCAGTTTTATACAAAGAAACAAAATTAATTCATAATTTATTTTTATTTAATTTTATTTATTAATTCATCAGGAAAACATTTCTCAAAGTATATGTTTGGAGCGTAGCTTTATACGAAGGTGAAACTTAGACGATCGGAGAAAAAAAGGTTAGAAGCATTTGAATATTTGATATTACAGGATAATATTAAAAATCAGATGGATGGATAAAGTTACAAATGAAGAGATTTTGCGGAAAATCAATGAAAAAAGATTCATTTGGAAAAATATAGTTAAAAGAAGAGATAGACTTATAGGCCACATATTAAGGCATCCTGGAACAGTCGCTTTGATATTGGAAGGACAGGTAGATGGGAAAAATTATGCAGGCAGGCAACGGTTGGAATATGTAAAACAAATTTTTAAGGATGTAGTATGTAGCAGGTATACCGAAATGAACTGGTACTAGATAGGGAATCTTGCACTTCGGACTTTTAAAAGTACTGAATTGGAATGATTTCTACTCTATAAGTGTCAAAGTTCATCATAGAGATTGACCGTTTAGTGAACGCAGGAATCACGGGAAAATTCAAGATTTGTGTGGCTTTTATTTCATATCTTTTATATAAATATCAGCAATAAGCTGTCAGCTTATTAAGCAAACAGCTGCATCAAACCAGTCAAATGACTGAAGACAAAAAAATGTTATTAATTCACAATAGTAATAATAATAATAATAAATTTCGTACTACGAGTAATAACACTGGAATGATGGAATTTATTAAAAAAAATCATTATTACATTTTTAATTACAGAAAAATATGAAAAAACTATATTTTTAAACCCCCTCCCCCACTAAAGAAAACTTATAATTATTGTTTTATTAATTTTATATTTATTTTAAATGGTTCGTAATTATTTTTTTAATAATTATAATCAGTTTTTTTATGTTTATTATAATAGACTAATATAATAATATTATACCATCCACATGAGCTTTGTCACTGTACATTAAAAAATTTTAGAATAACATTCGTTTGGGACTTCTTGATGAAGGTTTCACTATATTTAATGCATTGTTTCCCAGAGCAAGGAAAAATTAATTTTTTATGTGTTGAAAAATTGAGGTCGGTTCCCCCAGTCATAAAGATATGAAATAAAAGCCACACAAATCTTGAATTTTCCCGTGATTCCTGCGTTTACTAAACGGTCAATCTCTATGATGAACTTTGCCACTTACAGAGTAGAAATCATTCCAATTCAGTACTTTTAAAAGTCCGAAGTGCAATAATATAATCGGATCGGTGAAGAAGGCGACGAGAAACCACTTCATTCCTCACACTCTCTCTTAGATCAGGTATGAAATTCTTGTTATTCCTGAAAACGGTTATGAAATTTTTGGACATAGCATGACCTACGACTTTTTGGTTCTGTTGCATACACATTTTTTAAGCGGAGCGGCTTAATTACCATTGTCATTCAAAAATTACGCTAAGCATAATTAATATAAAATTATAATTTTATAAATTATAAAATATTAAATTATAAATTTTCATGGTATTTTTTTTACGTCTTCACGTGACAGAGCATGTATATTGTAGCAGGTGTTATGTTTGCGTTTTGTGTGCAATACCAGTAGAACGATGCAACCCGCTTAACACATATACTCTCCTTTATTGCCTATTTTCACCCTTATTTAATAAGGGATGTTCCATTTTCTCGTCGACCCCTGAAATTGACAAGCTAAAACAATTTATATCATTTAAAGTAGCTTACATTACCTTCTTTGCCGTTTTTCGACTACATATTCAGCACAAATTCAATTTTTATTTCGAGCGCATTCATTGTTTGCATATGTTACTAAGAAAATAGCTTTATGGATTTTCTCATTTTTTCTATCGTAACTTCAATTGTGTTTGCCGTATTTAAACATTATTACGTGCAACATCATTCTTTCTTAATACTAGATGGTATTCTTTTAGATTTTTCTTTTATTTTTTAATTTGCTTTTACTGTTATTTCAGATTCCCAGTAACAACTCCTTTGTACTGATGATTTTTAAAACGGATTACAAATATACGTTTGGAATATCGGTATTTCATCGTTGTTTTTCTTGTCATTGTTTTCGATTCATATCTTCTCATCGATTTATAATATGGGTCTCATAGATTCTAAACACAATTTTTATTTTATTTTACAGTATGTTTTAGCTAAATAATTCCTGTTTTCTTATGTCTTCGCTTTTTTACAGCTTAGATTTTTAACATCTTTTGCAGAAGTTGAAGCTAATTTATTTCAGATCTTTTAGAAAAGTGTTATTTAACTTCAGTTTTTGGATTTTTTATATTGCACATTAAATTAAAGAAGTGAACATGAAATGAAATATGAAATGAATATGAAATGAAATACTGTAAGACACTTGTTTTCTTTATTTCCGAAATTAAAAAAAATTGTTTTAATCGCGCACCTTAAGGTCTAAATAAACTCTCAAAAATGATGAAATAATTACTCTGAAATACGTTCTAATTATGAACGTATTCTTTATGTTAAAAAATTAATTTAATTTTTTAATTTAATTCTACTTATTGATTCAAAACAACGATCAGATAATATCTCATCGATAGCAAATTTTAAATGAAAATTAGTCGGCTTAAACCAATATTTGTTTTTTAAGTATTGAACATTTTTTATTTTTAAAGATGAAACAGATTTATGCATGACTATGCATATAATTTATTTTCTATAGCAAAATTTAATGCTGTGGTTCAGCATTGTTTCTTTTTGACGGTCGTGCTACATTCCCATGACAGACAATGTTGTGGGTGTCTCCTACGCTATCTGACGGCAGTTCTATGAATTATGAATCGTCCCTTGAGATCTAGGACTCCTTCTAATCCTGCTTCACTCTACAGGATTATTCCGCTCTGTTTAAAACCGTATACGTTGCCCTTTACTTTTCGTTTTCCTTAAGGAAATTGCTAGGATTACAATCCTCACTAGTCTTTCTTAATTTAGTTGTTTTCTGGATGAACGTGTCATCGAATGGTTTTCAGTTATTTTACGCTGTGTGCGGCTTTATCAGAATTCTTGAACTGTTGTGAATTGCATTAAAAAACATAAGTTTCTAGTATTTAATTTTTAATAGAATTAAATATTTGTTATTCTACTTAAAAGAATAGATACTTTATTTGAAATATTATCTATCTTAATAACAGATTTAATTCAAACTTGCCTTACTTAACGGATGCTCATATGCGTATGCTTGCTGATAGAACGACTAAAAAAAGGACCTTTTTAAACAATTTCAGGTTTTTAAACAATTTTTTAACAACATATGTTTTCTTTACAGAATAACATATTTTATTACAAAACGGAATAATAATCAACGCCTACCAGTAGAATTTGCAACGGACAAAGCAGCAAGGTTACAGTTTGATTCCTAGAGAATTGTAGGAATTATAAATAATTCCTACATTTGTACATTTACTACATTGCTACATTAGTAGCGATGTAAACCTAAGATTAAAAATATGTATTCCAAACTTAGCTAAAATATTAAGTTTGTTCTATAACAGTTACACTTCTTAACAACAATTTAATAACAAGTCGCGTTAATCTGCAACAGATAAGGCAAACATGTTTGCTTTGTTGACTTATTATGAATCTACTCTTTGTAAGAACATATCAAAAGTACGATAGGTAATTTTTTCGTAATTTATTTAATTCACTTTTTCTTCTAATCGATGTGTATTATAGTGTCATTATTTAGCTCGTAAGTTATGTAAGTACATAATTTTTCTTAGAAATTAATTAAGCCAGGCTTCTCGTAAATGCCAAGACATTCAAATAATTTTTCGCTAAAAAAATTACATCGTTTTCTTTTTATACTGAATGTTTCTCACAATTCATTTAATATTTTTAAATTATTAACTTTTGCGCTAGTCTGTGTTTTTTTATTTTAATAATTATATTAATTATTTTTATCAGCATTATTAAGTATAATTGATAGGCTTTAAATATTAAACTACAGTCAAAATTACAGGTCAATTACTCTTTTTGCATTTGTAGCGTAAAGTTAAGCTTTTTTATCTCCGGTTTCCTGTAATATAATCTGATTGTTCTTCTCAGAATTACAATTATTATATATTTTTTTAAAATAATGTTTATATCTGTTTCGTACGATAGAGTTCAAATTTTGTCGTAAAATCGTTTTCGGTCAATAAATAAATGTTAACTCACTGCTACTTTTTTTTTTACTTATTTTTGTCGTGTTTTAAGCGGCAAAAATGATTTAAAATTATTAAAACACACGTTTCCCTCAAAATTAATTTTCCTAAAATCCGAAATTTTTCTAAAAAAGATCCGATATTTATATTTATAATTTATATTTTCTTTTTGATATTTTGGTTTATCAATACGTTGCCTTTTCCTTTTTTTTAAATATTACCATTTATGCGAGATAGACTTTTGTTAAAACCGAAAAGAAAAATCTGTTTTTCTTTAAATAATTATAAATTGTTTGCTATTTCTATACATATTTATATATATATAACAACTGAAACAAATAACATACCGCCATATACCAATTTTTTAAAATATCTTTTCTATGCGGACTATTTTTCTAACATTGTCAATATGTCCCCTGTTTGTGCCCAAAAATTCTTGTTTGTATTGTACTGCAATGTTTTCCGTCGAATATTAATATTATACAATGTTATTTTTTTATCGCTGTTAATTAATGTTTTTATGTGCGTCTATATATATATTTTACGTGGAATCGTTTACTTTAATAAGTATCTACGTCTGTACGGATGCAAATTTGTAAATATATTATTAAAATTGAGTTAAAAAACCGTATTCAGGTAACTGAAAAAAGTAAGTTTTATAAGTGATAAGCAATTTTTTTTAAATGTACGTTTAAAAAAACACATCGGTAGTTTCGTCGTCGTATTCTAATAGCACACGAACCGGTAAAACTGTAATCAAATGGAAATCGTGTCTGACTTGCTAATAGTCGGGTGGTAAACGAACGCAGTTCAAGTTTTACACCCCTTTAATAGCTCTACCTGTAACAAAGAAGGAGGAGGCGGTGTGTTGGGAAAGAGAAGGTAGATTAAAGTGGAACAGTGGAATAAGAAAGAAAGAGAAACGAATGTCCGCGATTTAATTGATAGAATCAATTTTTCCGTCCTTGGTCCTTCTACTGTATTTTCTATCTTCTACATCGAATTATCATCATTTCAGTAATAAAAAAAAAATCAACCCTGAAGACACATAAAACGAACATAATAATTTTTTTCATAATGAAAGACGTAACAAAATCTTTCTCTATTATTTTAAACTTCCTAACAATTTTCAAAATTCCATTAATAACAATAATTTAAGAACAAAAGCATTTAGTTACGGTGTTTATCTAATCTTGTCCAGCTGTTTCTGTCTCCTTATTTTATATTTTTTCTTTATATCATCTGAAAAAAATATAGTCACAAATCTTGTTCCTTATATTTTTTGTTCTTCGACTGTTAAGTTTTTGTTTTACCTTCGATTATCTTCGCGGTGAGATTCGTATATAATTTCAATATAATTATCATATATTTCATAGCTAAATATAAAACCCGGAGTTTAACTAAATAAAATAGTAGGCCGGCCTTCACACAAAAAAAAAACATCGTTTAAGAAAATATACCTTCATAATAAGAAGGTTGTAATAAGATTATTACAATACCATTAGTGTATTATAACGGTATACTTTTTTTTACCTATAAGGGCGTGCAATGTATACTTATTAGTAATTTTAAAAATTGTATAAAATGATGTAACATATTTCTTTTAGAACGCTGTAATTTTTATGAATATTGTAGAAATTATAAAACAGAACTTTTTAATAAAAATATATAAAACGGTTTAATTTCATCGTGTTTATTTCATACAAATAGATTAATTTTTTAATTAACGCCCGATCTGCAAACCAAATTTGTGCTTTACAAACGATTTATTAGGTTTAAATTTGAACAGATCATTTAACTTGCGTTCTTATTCGTTTACTTATTTAAACGTATAACCGTGCTCGTGAATTTACGTCGTAGTTTTGTTGTTTTTCATCGTTTACGATGATAACATCATTGTTTTGTCGCTGATAGTTCTACCGTCCTCAGAAATTTATATTTCATCAAATCTTATATTTGCTGTTAATCAAGTATTAATATCTATAAAACAAAAAGTATTACATAAACATACTTATATATAACAATAAATTTAATAAAATAATATTTATAATTTTATCATATCCTATGGGTTTTAGGTTATATTATTACTAAGTAATGTTATGTTCTTTAGAAATAAATGTTCAACATACATTTCATCGTCGTCTTTTTAAAATTAATTTATTTCAACTGGATCAAATTTTTATGTTTTAAAGTAGGTAAAAGATTCTCAAATGCTAAAAAAAAAATCACAATATCTAGTTTAATTTTTTTTTCGATGAGTAGCAAAAGAATTTCAGTTACGTACTCCCCATGGGGTCTTTATGGGGGACTCTCAGGTTCTAATCCCGAATTAGTAATAACTCGGGCAAAGCATGTTCCGCAAAGATGTTAAATTAAGTGCATATAGTGACCTGCCATCTACCGACTAAATCTCTCTCACCGTTCTCCGCCAGCCCGAGATCGGACCCGCAATTAATCATTACTCATTCACAGGGAGGTGCCTTTGGATTCAGAAGATCCGGAGTCCTCGTGTCTCATCATCGCCACTCATCCGCGCAAGCACGGATGAATGACGACTCAGCAGAGAGTTATCCATCACCCCGTACCCCTCCGATGGGAAGCGATGGGAATTCGATGGGAAGCGCTGATGAGAGTACACAGACAGCCTCGTACGACACCGTACAGTAAGCAGAGACCGCCCTAAGCAAGGACCTCCGATGCATCTTCTGTAATCTTGTTACATTCCTCTTCCAAGTGCTCGAACCCATGAATGGGTTCATACATAATAATCGACGATACCGCATCAATCAGTAATCTCCTCTTAAATGTGTTGGGTGCAACCTGTGGTCTCGTGAGCAGAAGCATAGACTTAAGTGATTTATCCGCCTTATTGCAACAATGTATTTTGTGCACGTTTAAGTTGCACGGTTTATCTAAGATGACACCCAAATACTTGGCAGTGTCTATGGATTCTAGTTTTTGATTCCTTATTTTCAAGTTAATGGGTCGAATCCTCCTTCTCCAGTGAACATAATGTAATGACATTTATTCGGGGCCAGTTGCAGACCTCACAACACCATCCAGTTTACTATTAGCTCAAGGGCTACATTACCTTTTTCCTCGACTTCTTCCTTTGTCCTACCACTAATAAGGAGAGCCAAGTCGTCCGCAAAAGCCACTCTTCGGTATGATCCGGTAGGTCTAGCCTTAATACATCGTCATAGACTATACCCTAGAGCAATGGACCAAGAACTGATCTCTGGGAAACACCTCTGTTTATTTAAAATCTATGCTAGTCTCCTTGCGTGTTTGCTTGCATTTATCTATCATTAAGATAGCTCTGAATCTGGCTGCGCAGGGAACTACTAATAGCTCTATTTTCTAGTGCCCGTACTACTGATTGCCATTAAAACAGAGCAAAGGGATTTTTGACATCTAACATGATCATCAGGGGGACTCCTCTCCTGCGCCAGATGCCATCTTTAATCTATTGTGCCAAATCTCTAACCTTAATAACAGCCTGAATCAACGAGCGGCCCTTCCTAAAACCATTCTAGTAGAATGCAAGTCTCTACTCTCAATCAAGTTGTCATTCTATCAGTTTGTTATTCTTGTTGACAATAACCTTTCTGCAACTGATGAGACTAAGCGGACGGTACTCGACAGACTCGGCTGTTCCTTCGTTCTTTGGGAGTAGAACCAACCTAGAATCTTTCCAGCATTGTGGGAACGAATTCCTCTAAACTTCTTCTTCATCACCTCAATAATCCTCTAGCCTCAGTAGGCCTTTGAGTACATGCGCTGGTATACCATCTAACCCAGGACTGTTTTGTTTTGCAGTTTTGATGTGGCAGCAGCAATCTCGGGTAGGGTATATGTTCTATTTGTATCCATTATTCTCTCACCCTGAAGTTTTCCTGGGAAAAAGTTAAGAAACTTGCAGACTAACTTGTTCCTCAGTGAGGACGGGCAGTTTCCTACCAAACTTCTTAGTAACAATCATGAATGCCCATACCCACGGGTCCTCATCCAATTCCTCACAGAGTTTACGCCAGTTGTCCCTCTTCGACTTTTTAATCTAATAATTTAATGATTTCCTAACTTCCAGGAATTGCGTAGCTACCACTTCATACTATACGTTACCCACACGTTGAAACCTCTGCTTCTTCCTCCTTAGTCTGCACATACCTCTGCGCTTCACTGATCCACCAGTAATCGAGTTTAATATGGTGGAAAAATGTTTCACCTTCCACCTTTTATTCCACGTAGTTCACTTAAAGATTAGTATATGAATTAAAATGCATTATATTGGAAGAATCTGTATTATTTACAGATTAAGATAAGACATAAGATTAATTATTCAAGCAAATTATTCAGACATAGATCAATTTCAGACGTAGGCTAGGTGAATTTTTGTGTACAAATTTTTCTTTAGAATATTTTATAGCCCAATATTGTATGTTATTGGAAGTATTAAAAATATAATCCAAAAATTAACACAGAATAGAATATTCGAGTTTTTCCAATAGTTTCAAGAGTTTTAATTGTTTTATTTTTGACAATAACTTGTTTTCTTATAAGTAATTTACCTTCTTATCTCCACTAAAAATCTTAATACGTTTGAGAGGATTTATTAATTAATTATGAGCGGATAGCAAATAAATGATATATATGTTTAGTATAGTATAAAATTTTATTTAAACAAACTAACTTTAACGTATGCGCATCGGTTATTGTTTATCGGTAACTTTGCTTACACAGAAGTCTCATTGAAATATCCTAAAGGGTTGTTAAGGGTTAATAGATGAAGGGCTTGGTAGATAGGAGAACGGCGAAAGAGTAAGAGTGCGAGAGAGAAAACGAGCGAGCGAGAGAGAAACTAAGATGAGCAGAGTAAGTTTTGGATTGATTGGAGATCATTCGAGTGGAGCGTTACAATTCGTGTGGAAATACAACCTCCCTATCAAGCATTTGACCCTTCAGTTACTGAATTCCCTCCGTAAAGTGCCTTCGGGCTTCATTCTGGAGGTAGCACATCAAAATTGAGCCCTTTTCTATAGCTCCCTTAAATAAACTTCGTCAAGTTCAATAACAGTCGTACAGCGCTTGACGACCACAAAATGTGAAAACCACTTCTTTGTTTCAGTAATGTAAATATATATATATTTATGAAGACAATTTATATATAGATTTAATTAATTTAATACTGTAGAAACCAAATTTATAAAATTATATTTTATTGTTATTGTTATTGCTTTTGTTGTTATTTTATTGTTTTACTAAAACGAAGGGGAATAGTAATTCTTCGTTTAAAGTATTTTACTCCATGAAAAATTGGTGGGTGGTGATACTGATTGTAACGCACAAAATTTACGGAAAGAAAGTATATTTAGAATAATTCTTGTATACGTTGTATGCTTTTACATTGTGTGTCCCGAAAGAATCCGAGCTACTTTGAATTCTCCTCGCTGACGTTGTTCTTTGTCATCCTGCTTGTGCCACCCTTCAAAGTAACCTCCATACGATTGTAAGGATGGGGTGTGTAAGAATGATATTTTGTTTCGGGATCATAACCGTAAGCCCACGATCCGTCACCGGTAATATCTTTTTAATTACATTTACAACATTAGCGACTGTTTCCAAGTTATCCTAAGCGACTTCGAAGTGAAGGTTTTTCTGCTCCACCGACAGCAATTTTGGAATGAATTTTGAACAAACGCAAGTCATATCCAAATTATCAGTTAGAATTTTCCAAACACTTGTTTTCAAAATTCTAAGATCACTTCTTAGTTCGCGTGCGATCAAACGACGATCTTTTTCAATCGCAAGTCACACACGATCAACATTTTCCAGTGTTATTGGGGTCGGCCAGAACATGGGTTACTGTCAACTGATGTGCGGCCACTTTTAAACTGCTTGTATCACTCTTTTATTTGTGTTTTGCCCATATACTCGTTTTCAAAGGCTTTCTGCATTATTTCAATAGTTTCTGCACAACTTTTTTCAAGTTTGAAGGAAAATTTAATGCAAATTCGTTGATCTGCTCTCTCCGTCATTTTCAGCGATTATAAAATCCAACAACATCAACAAATAATTACTCTAAACAAAGGCGCTCTGTGTACGAACTAATACGTTCTATTGATAACTACGGCGTCTGGCTAGTTCGGGAGAAGTTACTGGTTACGTTTGTACCTCTCAGAGTTCGCTACGAATATTGTCGCGGAGATTTGAACGTAGGTCGGATTTTTTTTGTACACACCTCGTATACAAATAATTCTTGAATATCTTTGTAAAGTAAATATGACAACTAGTAGATTTTTAAATTAGAAGATCACCAATTTTATGACTAATCTTTTCAAACATACGATTTAATGGTAGTCAAAATTATAAAAGCATTCTCCCCGTAGAAAATAATTTTGTTAGAAATATTTCAATCCACATATTTACAAAAGTGATTTATTATCACAAAAGTTATTTTAAATTCTATCGCGTGATAATTAATAAGAATGTCGATTTAACGTGAAATAATTCTTAGAATTCAACAAGTTTAAAAGTACATTGCAAAAACTCAATGTCGTTATTGATCTGTTCGTAAATGACAATTGTAGTGTGTAGAATGTCAAAACCATTTTTTCTCAATTACAAAAAAACCAAAAGGGCTTAATAATGAATGCTTAGGTACGAGAGCGCGTGTGCGTGTTTTCGCAACAACGTATTATTTATTTGTATATATATTTAACTGACGTATGTTAGTGATGAAGATGTTTTCTGAAAACTACAAGATATACTTTTTATTTTTCCTCTAACTTGATACGGCCTAATGAAAGAGACTCACTTAAGGGCAGTTGTTGTGGTGTTGGGTAAAGAGCGAAGGGGTTTTTGAAAGGGTTAGCTTTCAAGGCAGAAACTGTATACCCCTCATCAACAGCAGCATCAGGCGAGTAGTAACCCCTTTGCGTTCAGTTTAATGGGTGATTCAATTACTGGGCGACCAGTGAGTGGGTTGAAAGGGTGAATGTGTGTGGGCCGCAGGGGCCTTCTCAACTTCTCCAAACAAGGACTGGACGTGTCCTACAGGATAAGATGTCCCACGGGATTCTAACACGTCTGCTATCTCGGACTCGCTCATCAAGTGTGTGACTGTGTGTGTGT
>JAAAKQ030216110.1:0-11547 GCA_010016005.3 Zanna intricata | reverse complement strand
CTAGGAACGGGAGGGGTGGTGTGGTGGCCGGAATCGTCACTTGGTGGGTGTCTTCCCCTACGGGGGTTGGGATGACAAGTTATTTAATAAATATTTTTAATTATGTTTGATTCCCAACATAAAAAAAATTAATATTTATTATTTAACCAATTTTAATTCATACAACAATAACTGAAAGTCTATGTAGAAACTGATAATAAAACAATACATTTTTTCTATGCAAAAAAAAATATTAATGTAAACATTATTTTCAACGTTTTAGAAAATAACATATCATCATACCTCCATCCATAAAGAATCAAACACCTTGATCACAGAAAAGAATACATGTAATGGTGTAGTGCAGAAAATATTCAAACATATATATATATATATTCTAATGAATTAAAACATTGATTACATTGCTAATATTTAAATCATAATAAAACTAGAGTATAAGACAAATTTAATAGTAGTGGAATTTTTAAATTAAATGAAAATTATTTTTTTAAATATGTACTGGTACAGCTAATAGATTTTTTATCATTTAAGGGTATACAAAAATTAAAAAAAATTTAATGTCACTAGTAATATTACATATTCAAATCAAATTAAAAGTAAATATTTCAAAAACAGTAACTACATTATCATCATCATCAGTAGTGATGAGTCATCAACAGTTTTACCCTAAGGCAAGTTTTCTCATGGCCTCTCTCCACTCCTCAGGTTCCTGTGCAGTCTTTTTATTTATTTACCAATTCCTATCTTTATATTATCTGTTAACTGTTATCTTATACCTTTTACCACCCCAACCATCCCTTCAATCACTGTACCATTCAAGCATTCTCTTTTCATCATATACCAATCCAATTCATCTTTCTACCCTTTATTTTCATCAGCATTTGTCTATTTTCCCCAATCCTTTTTAACATCTTTTTGGTTCTAAGAGTTATCTTCCCACAAATACCCTCCATCTTTCTCCATACCTACATCTCCAAAGCCACATACAATCCCATTGCATCTCGTTCCCACTTGCTTTCTAAAATCATACTGTTCTTCTTTCAATACCATTTTTAGCTTACTGTACAGTATTCTATTAACCGATCTTAGAAATACTTTGCCGCATGAGAAATCAGACTTAGATTATTAAAACAATTATTTTCTTTTCCTTATTATCTAATGCTTCTTCTTCCACCTTCTTTTCTTAAGGTCCATGTTTCTGCACTACATATTGCAACACCCTGAATATAATACTTGACCGAAACCTGGCACAAGAGGCGGGGTCCTGAGAGTGGCATAGCCAGGTTTGGTTATCTCTGCCCTGGATGTTAGAGGCAGGCAAGAATATAAAAAGATCCAAAACCGGTGGGCTGACCTGCCAGACTGGACACAGCCAACAGCTGGGGAGGCCCATTAGAGTCAAATGACACCTCCTCTGGGTTGGGTAATACTTGACTATAGGTCTGACCCAGGAGAGAAGAAAAAAAATGTAATACTTAGCTAATCATTTTCTAAGTTTTTTTCATTGGACTGCACAACCCAATGTGCAGTCCAGTACACATTGGACTGTGCACATTGGCCGAATTGGAAAAATTCTTTCGAATTTTAATTTTATTTTTAGACTTTCCCTCCTATTATGATTCACTTAGTTATAATACCATATTCTACATATCTGTTGCTGAGGTCCAATACATTAATCTTCTCTTTGCTTTCAGCAAGTGACCTGATCATCTGTAAATAAAATAATACATTCTACATTTCATTCTTCTACTCCCAATCCTCTTATTCCATCAAAATCTTTCTTTATTATTTCCTCTAAATAAATGTTAAAGAGTATGGGTGAGAAGATGAGAAACAGCATCCTTGCCTTACGCCTCTTCCCAGCTGAATTTCCTCTGTAAACTTTCAATTCTCAACTTAATTTTTTATTCTGATATTTTTTAGTTCTTTCTCATCAGTCAATACCATGTTTCCTTAGTATCTCAGTTCAAATGATCAAATGCCTTTTCCATGTCTATAAATAACCATATATATCTTTCTTCACTTTTCTATAAACCTCTTTCTAATAACTCTAAACGATATCATTGCATCTTATTCCCACTTGCTTTCTAAAATTATACTGTTCTTCTTTCAATACTATTTTTAGCTTACTGTACAGTATTCTATTAATCGATCTTAGCAATACTTTGCTGCATGAGAAATCAGACTTACGATTATTAAAACAATTATTATTTTCTTTTCCTCATTATCTAATGCTTTAAACATTTCTACAGGTACCTCATCACTTCCTACTGCCTTTTGATTCTTCATTTCTTTTACCTATTCTTCAATTAAGCTTTACCCTATCTCATCTTCAGTTACTGTGTTCTCATCCCCATAACTTTTCATACTTGGCTTATTTTTCAACTTCCTTCCATCTATTTTTCTTATCCTTTAGCTCCTCCCATACACTAGTATTTTTTAGTTCAATTTCAATACTACTTCTTATATTCCTCTCTTTTAAAACTAATTCTGCTGCTTTCTTATACATTAGATCACATATATATATATATACGTTCTCTCTAGCGTTTCAATCTCATCACATTTTCCATCCACTGTTCTCTATCTCTGACCATTTCTCACGTAATTCATTATTTAATTTCTTATTTTTTTTTTTACCCTCCTCAGAAGATCTTAGATACCTACATATAAGCTAATTAAATAATGTTCATTAATTTCTTTTTTTTTAATTTCAGCAATATTATTCTTTCTTCACTGAGTAAAACTCACGATGGTGACAAAAACAATAAAATACAAAGTGTATAAATTATAAATAAATGATAATACTTATATACTTGCAGATTTGGAAACATTTTAGTAAAATTATAAGCTCACAATTATGATAGAATAGTAGTACTTTGAACAAGATATATCATTTAAATATAGGGAAACCTTCTTCAATAATTACCTTAACTCTCCAGTAAGGCATGATAAATATAAGTTTTTACATTTAACAGTGGTAATGCTTTCCTTCACATATTATTTTATAATTGATGATATGTCCAAGAATTTAAAAAGCTTTTATGTAAACTAGTTAAATTTTACTTTTTAATGTGTACATGAGTTGTTTTTATTAATCATAGAGATTTTATTATAAATTTAGATATTAAAATAAAAAGGATTAATTAATTAACAGTAATAAAATTTGTATAAATTGATTGATTTTAAAAAACAGTGAAATTTGTAAACAAACAAGAGGAAGGAAGTAAATAAAATAAATGAAGAAAATCTAACCTAGCGTCTTTATCTTCCAATTAAAGAAAAAATATATGTGTTTACTATTAAATTTTTTTTAAAATGTGCACATGTTTAATCAGACTGGTAAAAGTAAAGCTCACATAATATGTCCATTCTAACCAACCAGTAAACATTTTACAAATTTATATAAAGAAAAAATACTGAATAGTATTGGAGGATGAGATGAATGAATTGTAGTGTGTGTGAAAAATACCATGCCTGACCGGGATTCGAACCCGGGACCTCTGGATGAAAGGCCAAGACACGACCACTCAGCCGTGGAGGTCGGCTGAATAGTATTGGTTGTATATATAATACATTAATATTTTATCATTTATATGGCTAAATTAAATATTGCACAGTTGTATTTATTATTTATTTTGACCATATCATTTCAAAACTATGTTATCGGAAATTTTCAGCATAACTAACTAGTGACATAATGGCATGACAATAGTGACATAGTGACTAATGACAAAGTATTAAACTTCTTTTTTATAATAAAAATGATAATAGAATGAATTAACGGGTGTGTATTTTCGTATTGATTTAAACATAAGTTAATTTTTTTTTAATGGCCCTTTGAATGTTCTATGTTAAGTATCAAATATAATATCAATTAAGAATTTTATATGAATTACATAAAACTGTCCCCCATCCTGTGATGCAATATTAATCAGAAAATGCAACAACTCCACTATCTTATGAAATCTTTCATACCATTTTATGAAAGTTAAAAGAAGCATGTATAAATAAATTTTAAATATAAAAACATGAAAACAAAACCTAAAAAAAAAAACAAATACTCACCAGAATCTATCGCATTTTCTCAACTGTCGAAACTGTAGACCAATAATACATGCAAAAGTTGGCCCAACAAGACCTCCTTGTAATGGTCGTTCACTCAATCCTCCAGGAAATAAATCAATATCGTTTACACTTGGATATATATGTTTCAATCTAGCTATAACTTCACTTGGTAATTCTCGACTTAGATCTTCCCATGTCTGTGCTCGTTTTAAGTTACAAAGTGATCTGTATTCATTGTATGGAGGAATACCATGATCTCTAGCTGTAAATAATTAAGCTGAATTAAAATTATTAAAAAAATGTAAGGTACTGCAATCTCTATGAAAATTAAATTAAAATAATATATTCTTTACATCTTTAATTAAAAGAACAAACATGTAAATAATTATAATAAATAAATAATACTTTTTAATTATTATTTCTCTCAAAGGCTCATGAGTATTCTGTTAGTTTTTCGCACAGAAACTAAAACAGAATTGAAATAAATAGTAGGATATGAAAAATAGATAACTACATTGAACAAAAACTAGTTTTTTGTTTCTACAATTATTTCTTTTAATTTTTTAAAAACTCACTATATTTTTGACAGCTGAAAGTAATCTATTCTAATGTTTTAGGGTTTATATTGATACTGTGGTTAATTTTTCAAGTTTTTAAAATAACACTGGTCAACAAAGTTTTTGTTACAAAGCAACTAAATTGACATTCTAAAAGTACTTTTTTTTGCCGATTTCAAAAATGTTCTCAGAATTTTTCTATCACCCTCAGTTTTGTTGTTATGCCATTACATATATATATTATCATTTATCATTACATATTGTAGTGTACATAATATTGTTGATGGCTTTTAGTACAACAGAATTGTTATCTGTAATAGATATTTATAGAGATTGGTCATAACTGAGTACAGTAATTATGTTTGTACAGCAGTGACTCATGCTGACCTATGATTCAGAAATGTGTCACAACTATAGCTAATGATAAAAGTTACTAGACTCTGAACAATTACATTATAGTTAGGTCAACGCAAAAATGAAAAGAGTAGAAAAATTTATTTTAGTGATTTGGGTGTTCCATTTATAATTTATACAGTATTATTTTGGATAGAAACTTTCTGAAAAACCTGTACCCATTACACATTTATATTGCATACAAAAATACCACTACTATTATTGCACAAGAAATGTCTAAGAACAATGAAATTAAATTCACTCAACATTTATAAAAAATGTTAATTAACATTTAAAACACTTAAAATTATAATTAACATTTATAAATTTATTTGTAAAGAAAAAAAAACCTATTTCAAGTCAGAAAGCAAACAGTTTTGGATTTGGCATAATATCCTTACTTAAATTGCTAACCAGATAAGAATGTTAAGATAAATTTACATACAATTTCATTCTGAAAAACTGGAGTGATTTAAAGTCAATAAAACTTTAAAAGATTTTATACAAGTCCATATTTGTAATGGGTCTTTATTTGTAAAGGGCCTGTAATTATCAGCCTTGAGTATCAAATTGTTGAACTGAAGAATGAAGCACAGATTAAATGAATTCACAGTCGGCAACAATAAACTATAATGGTAAAAATATTCTCTCAATTTCCAAAATTTCTTTGTAATTTTTAAATCATTTAATTTTTTTAAAAAATATAGTTAAAATTGGAAAAAACTAATCTTAAATCCAGAGTAGCATCATCTGTCTTTCTTATACAATATTCTACTTCTGAATTCTGCGGTGAGGTTTGGCATTTTTCATATGCGACAAATTTCATTTTTCATAAGTAATTGTAATTAAACAGCTGGAGATAACAAATAATTACTGAACAATTAATTCTGTACAATCAAATAGTGTGCTTACAGATTGGCCTATAAGTATCTTACCTCTCTGAATATTAAGTGCAGGAAGATCCATACCAGAATGAGGAACACGTTTTTCCTCAAATAAATGATTTGTTATTTCACCAGTGATAAACTGATCTAAACTTTCCATCGGTGTAGATACTAAACCACGGATTAATTCATCAATCATTTGAGGCTGTAACAACAAAATTTGTAATCATATGAGGCTGTAACATTGTATGTTAATAATGTTAAATGATAGATTATACACACAATTATATCTTGCTTTCCAATATAAACTGAACTATAATTTTAATATAAAGGATTATTAATTTTAATACTCATGTCAAAACACAATGAAATTATGAAAATAACCACATCCATGTACTTAAAGTAGCTTTAGTGATGACACATATGTAACTGAAAATATTTTTATGTACAAATCATCTTTTATACCTACAACTTGATTTGGATATTCATTTAAAATGGATTGTAATTTGTATTTAAAAATTTATAATATTAAATAAAAGTTATAAATTTATTGTAGAAATAGGTTATAGTAAGGAAGAATTAAGTACTGTAAATTATTTTCAAAAAATCTACTTTTTATGAAGTAACACAAAAATGATGAATATTAATTATATAAAAATTATTATCGATAAACTACGATTTTTTTTTTTAGAAATTATGTTTTAAAAGTTTCTTTTTGATTAAAAAAAAAATTACCATCGGATAAAATTAAGTAAATAGTAATTAATTGACAACAAAATGCTGCCACTGCCGTAAAAATCATATGTAAAGTTTTTAAACTTAGTTGATATAAGGAAGCCAATTTATAAAATATGACTATTGTTCTAAAGCTTTTTATACTAGGAACAATCAGTAATAGAAAACTGAACAAGTATATTTTTATAACTAGAAAAATTGATGTAGAGAAAAAACAGTTCATTCACTGACAATGAAACTTTTTGGGGTCAAGGTCTCAACCTTGGAGAAAAATTTAATCAGGTATTCAATCATAATTTTTTTTGTTCGAACATAACCTTTTTTGTTAATTTCAGAATATCAGCTCCATTTAAATTATGTACACCAGAAGAGCAGCATTCAGTGACAAGATTTTTGCTATCAGAAGATGCGAAACCAGCAGAAACTTATTCAAGAATGTTGAAACAGTATGGTAAAAAGTGTTTAGATTGCAGTAACATGTGTAAGTGGGGGGAACAGTTTAATTCGGGTAGAACAAGTAAGACTGATCTCTATTGCTCTGGAAGGCCAGTTGAAGTTTTAACTATCGTGTTGTAAAATCACATAAATGATCTTATTTGCAAAGACGGGAGTCAAATTTGCAAAGACAGGGGAGTCAAAATTTTCCAAATTGCCAGTTTGTGTAATATTACTGTTGGAACTGTGCATTCATCGTTCATGACATGCTGAATTATCACAAAATTTGTTTGAAATGGGTTCCAAGACAGTTGACTTGAGCCCATAAAAACATTAGGATTCACATTTGTTCTGAGCTAAAAGAACAGTTTAAAGCAGAAAGTGACTTTCTAATGACTTTCTAGACTGTATAACTTGTGATGAAATGTGGTTACACCATTTCAAGCTCGAATCCAAATGGCAAAGTCTTGACTAGAAACATCCGGATTTGCTCAATAAAGATAAATTCAAAATAAAATAAAAATAAAGTCAAGCTGGTCCCTGGCAAGGCCAAATTTGTAAATATTTAGATTAACAATATACCGTGTATTCTAACTTGCTCTTACAAAAAGTGAGACCAGTGATAAGGTGAAAACATCAGGGCACTCTCTCAAAAGGTGTAATTTTCTTGGATGACAATGCATGCCCTCACATTGCTCAGAAAGTAGGAGAAGGAGAGTTTGGGAGGTGTTGCCACATCCCTCCTTACAGCCCACATCTTATCCCATCTGATTTTCATTTGCTTGGCTTTCTCAAAGACTTTTACATGCCAAGTATGACACCAACGAAGCGGTCAATAAAGCAGTTTATGAATGGTTCAAACAGCAAGATAAAGACTTCTATAGTGCAAGAATCAGAAAGCTCACAGAATGGCAGGACAAGCATCAAAATGTTGTTGCAGACTATGTTGAAAAGTAATGTTTCACTGACACTGAATAAATCGCTTTTCTCTACATCAATTTGTCTCGTAAACTATTGAATGTCCCTTATATATTATCACATATAAAGAAAAAGCGTCTCTTGGACAGTTCCATAGACAAAGTTGGTCCCCCCACTAAAAAACATCAGAATGAAGGACAAAAATTTTTCCTCAGTTCTTTACATCTTTAATATGAACTGAACGGAGATCTAGCAAAACCCACAAAAAAAACCAGGAAAGGACTGAAGGATAATGATAAAAAGATCTACAAAAAAAACTATCCAAATGAATAATACTTTAAAAACTTTCCAACAAGGGATGTGTTTACTCAAGATGGAATACCACATTACTAGTTTGCAATCATTTTCTGTTGATCAACTCAAGTCCAATAAGGGACTTCTCAAAAAGTATCACCACTTTTGGAGATGATTTATTTGATGGTTAGGATATTTACTTTTTTTTTTGAAAATACTCAAAGACTGTAAAAATTTAATAACTCAATAATTAAGTTTCTATACAAGCACCATTTTCAGCATGGAAGATATCAATACAATATTCTCTTTCTGTTCACTCAATCATTTCTGGCATGATCGTAGTTTCCATTATCCCATCATGCAAATGGTTGAATCACAAACTTTCATAATATAAACAATTATCTTCATATAATACAAGGAATTAAAACCAGTGGCTACAAATCTGGACATTACGTTGGTGTGGAAACAGTTTATTACTTTACAAATCTTTTGTTGAAATATTTCTAATCTTAAGGATAAGTATGTTGGTATTCCATCATGCTGGTTTGCAACCTGATTATATCTGTCAGTAGTTTGCAAGAAAACAATAAAAATAAATCCGTACCACCATATTTGAATTTCTGAAAAATCTCAGACAAATTAAACTATCTCATTTGGTTGCTCTGAACCTCAAATTTAGTAGATATGCCGATTTATGAAACCACAACACAAAGATTTCCTCCATCTTTAAAAGTAACAAGTTTAAAAAAATTTTCATCACAGTCTAATTTAACTATGATTATATCTGAAAATTAACCTAACATTTGACATAATATTCATTTAATTTTTTTATCCTTGTCAAAATTTTTATGTGTGTAAACACAATCTCTTCTGCATAATATTATGTACATAATACTTAGGAATACCAAGTTTCAAATTAACTAACGCTTAGAGAGGAAGTAATTGATATTTCTGTAATATAAAGACCATTGAATACAAAAATTATTTTATGCTGAATAATAATTACACTGGTAAACAAAGTTTTTGTCACAAAGCAACTAAATTGATATTCTAAAAGTACTTTTTTTGCAGATTTCAAAAATGTTCTCAGAATTTTTCTACCACCCTCCGCTTTGTTTTTATGCCTATTTATCATTACATATTATGGTGTATATAATATTGTTGATGACTTTTAGTAAAACAGAATTGTTATCTGTAACAGATATTTATAGAGATTAGTCATAACCTAGTACAGTAATTATGTTTGTAGAGCAATGACTTATGCTCAGTAATGATTCAGAAATGTGTCACAACTGTGGCTAATCATAAGAGTTGCCAGTTTCAGGCAGTGTGCATTCATATTTCAGTTAGTAAGCTTCAGATGTATCTTTAAATTTGTTCAGTTGTGTATTTCTTTGTTAATTTACAATTAAGTAATTTTTATGTGTTTAAAATAAAAAGTGGCAAATGCCTAAAAACTATGTAAATAAACCAGACTCTTTTTGTTTCATTTATGGTGAATTAATGTTAAAAAATCAACCACACATGAAAGTGTTATGAACTTTATTTTGAATGTAAAGTTGGTGACCGAGATAAAAAACCTGGGCTCCTCATTATTGTTGCATTACTTGTGTCACACTTCTTTCAAAATGGATTAAAGGATCTCGATGCATGAAATTCGCTATGCCAAGAGATCACTGCACAGACTGTTACTTTTGTTTGACAAATGTTTTTGGTATCAATTCTAAATCAAAACATACTATAAAATATCCCAATTTACTGTCTGTCATCAGACCTTTTCCTTAATCTTGACCTTTTGACCTTTAATCTGATGATGACAGCTGTGATGATGATTTAACTAGTTATCCTTCATTATAAGCTTCAGCTTCTGAACCTCATCTTCTAATTCAGGAAGATCTTAATGACCTTGTTTGAGATTTGAATATTTCTAAGTCAAGCTGAACTTTTGGGCTCCAGATTAAAAGGTTGTTATCTCCTCCGTCACAAAACAAAAGTTACTGCATTTAGAAATATGCAAAGTGAATCTGAAAACTGTTTTTCTGTTGAAAATGAAGTTGTTTTCTGAAATAATATTGGTTGTCTTATGGAAGCCCTTTGTCACAAAATAGAGGGATGGCTTTGATTTATAGACTCTTCAAAGAATAGCATGAAAGCTGTACTCCACATTGGAAACATATTTCCGTTTATATCACTTGCCCAAGCTGCCAAAATAAAAGAAACTTATGAAAGCATGGAACTGTTACTTCACAAAATAAACTATAAACAATTTGAATGGCATACCTGTGGCGATTTAAAAATTATTGCCACTTCTACTAGGACTACAGCTTGATTACACGAAATATTGCTGCTTTCTATGTGAATGGGACAGTAGAAACAGATGTAATCACTACGTGAAGAAGGAATGTCCAAAGAGAGTATGTCTTAATCCTAGAAAAAAGAATGTTGAAAACAAACTGCTGATTGATCCAAAAAAAAAGTGTACGTGAGGGCCTTCACTTCACATAAAACTTGGTTGTATGAAGAACTTTGTCAAAGCTATGGATCGAAATGGGTCAGGATTTGCTTTTTTAAAAAATAAGATCCCGAGAATCAGTGAAGCTAAGATTAAAGAAGGAATATTCATAGGACCACACATATGGATAAAAGATAACACTTTGAAATCAATTGAATGAGGCCAAGAAATCTGCTTAGACATCATTCAAGGGTGTCTGCAAAAACCTTTTAGGAAATCATAAGAAAGAAAATTACAGAGAAATAGTACATGATCTTTTAAGATCATAGACTTATGGGGTGCAATATGTCACTGAAAATCCATTTTTTGCATTCCCATCTGAATTTCTTCTCAGAAAATCTTAGAACAGTGAGCGACGAACATGGGGAGCGGTTCCATCAGCACATTTCAACTACAGAAAAGAGATATCAGGGAAAGTGTGTTCCAGACATGCTTGAAGACACTTAAAACATGTTTGACACTTAAAAGAGATAGATCTGAAATAAAATACAACAAAAAGAAAATTGGCAAGAAAAATGACACTTCTATTTTTCTACATAAGCATCTATTTTATTGTATTTGTGTAAAAAAAAAAATTAAAAAATTAAATCACTCGTCACTCAAAAACCTTACGTGTTAAAGAAAAATCAGTTACATTTTTAAATTCAGCACAAAAAATATTAATAAGTACACATACAATTTTTGTGACAAAAAAGTAATTTTTTGTTGACCAGTGTTATTTATAAATTTAGGCTAAATAATAAATTAAATTCTG
>JAAAKQ030216109.1:12035-25304 GCA_010016005.3 Zanna intricata | reverse complement strand
TCGCTTCCAAGCTCAATAAAACTCCAAAATATAAACGTGCTTAAATAAATGATTTCCGTCGTATACAAATATTTGATTTTATCTTAATACAGTAAAAACAATAATTAATTCGTAAATCACAGCACAACTGACCGATTTTAGTCAATTTTTAGCACACATACGAGCCCCGGGCTTGTAAAAAAAAATCTTGGAAAAAATTTAACTGGAAGTTAAAGTTTAGAAAATGAATATTGTAAAAACCCAAAATCATAATTTTTTTTATACAAAATTTTGTTTGACATTATTCAGAGACTAGATCCGAAGGGGATCTCTGATGGAGAGATAACCTAACCTTTACTGCGAGCTAATACCTACAAAAAATTGACGTAGTTTTAATAACAACATTGAATTTCTTTGTTTTAAAACTAAATGCTTTACTGAAAAACGTTTGTGGGCTGGCGTAACACGCTTGAAAACTGATTAAAGACAATTTAATAACGTTATGAAAGAGATGTAATTTTTTTTAACCTCTGGAACCACCGTTACGTATTGCTTCAGAGGATGAGGTAAATGATTTGTAGCGTGTGAAAATGACATGCCTGACCGGGATTCGAACCAGGGACTTCGGGATGAAAAACCGAGACGCTACCACTCGCGGCAAGGAGGCCGCAACAATTAGATTTATAAGTATTATTAAGAATTACCATACCAAAAAGATTAGGGGAGAAGTGGATTTCCACCACAATTTAAGGTTATGTAAAATTATTTCAATCGACTGTTAACGTATCTCAGATGAAAGGTTAACTTTTTTTAACTCACCTTTTCTCCTGCCATAAGGACCGGCAAATGTAGTATGTTTTCCAATAACATTTTCATCTATATATTTAACTAGTTTAGCGGTTTCTTCCTTTTTCAAACTTGTAGAACGATATTTAGCACTTTTCAAAGCGTAATCTTCTGGTAACGCATAAAATTTTCTGTTCCCTAATTGTTTCTTAACTGAAGACATTATCGCACGTGAAACAGATGACATTAACGTTATACACACATAATAATAAAATTAATAAAAACGTATAGATTTATTATATTTAATATGATATATATAGATTGATAAGATGATAGACACATGAGCAAGTGCCTATCACGAACTCTTGCTACAATACAACCAGAAGGTATCGATGTAACCGTAAACAATCGAAAATTTCAATTGGAGTGATAACAAGACACTGAACAATACCTATAAAAAAAAACTGGAAGTCAAACAATACACGGTACTTACGCACAACGTAACAAGAACAGAACACACGAAACACGACCAGTAATCGCAGGACTGTTTTTAGAAAAATGTTTTTTCACCGACAGCATTGCCAACTTGAAAATCAAAAACATTGTACGCTTTACTCAAAATTTAAAGATTATGTATATGTATATACTTATGTTAAATATAATTTAATTAAAAGTAATTGAAAAGAAAAAAATATAAAACGTTAACTTTTTTGACTAGTGCGTATTATTATAATTCTATATACTTTAATAACCTCTCGCTAGATCGCAGCACTTTAAGTAACTAAGCAACAAATTGGAGCTTTTAAAATCTGTTTAGTTAAGAAGTGTGTTTATTAAACAACGTTATTTTTTACAACTGTTTTCTTTCTTTTTTAATAAGAGTTTGGAGTTAAAAATAAATTTGTCATTATGTTAAATTTATTTATTTCGCTTCCAAAAGATAGAAGAGAAGCGGCAAAAATCGAAAAAGCAAGACAATATGAAGAAACTAGGAAAAGTAGAATATTTAATCCGAGAACTCGATTAATCGGAGTAAGTTTAAATTCTGCTTTAATACAATATAGTTGTTATAATTTTAATTTATTTCATTAAAAATATTACATTTGAGTTTTACAGTCACCTAAATTAAATGAAAAATTAATGAAATTTTGGGGGAAAGCCGTGCCACTTTCTGAAAATGTGGAAATAGGCTTTCAAAATATTTTTCTGGTCCATAGTCTATGGTCATTTTATTTACATGCTTTCCCAAGATATTTAGCATATTTTGTCATTTAAATCACAAAATTAAATTATATTTGCTTACTTATGTTCTATAACAATTATTGATTTTATTATTTGTTTTTAATTACGTAATTTAAATGTTTTCATTACGTGATATGCTTTTTTGATTAAAAAGCAGATAAAAATATTTCCTTGGTTTAAGAAATAAGATCGTCCTTCAAAGGATCTTAAGAAAACTTCATTTGTTAAATTATATCATTTTTATATGATCTTTTTTTATTTATTCGTTGTACTTAGATGTGGTATGTATTCAGCTTAACCCTTTGCAGATTAATCTGTCCCCCAACTCTTTTAGCTTGAAATGCAGAATTTTGCCATATTGCACACAGCCCTGGTTGCTTATTATGAAGGCTATCCTCACAGCATGTTTGGTCAAAGTCATTATGCTGAAACGCCCTTTTGGCCAGCATTGCAGGCCACCGAGGTACAGCTTTTATTTATTTTATATGACATTTTCTGTGTTTCTATAAAGTACAATGACATCATGGTCTCATTTAGAAACAACACATAGACAAGTCTGATACTATATTTAGCGATAAAATTTATTCATACATTAGATATTATTCATGAACTGAGAAATAATTCCCCTACTTTGTCATAATGATATGATTAATGTTATTAAATTAATTAAATGTTTACCGAAATGTATTTTGTTAACAATTTTGTCATAATAAACAAAATTATCTTTTATTTTATAACTAACTATAGTTATATGTGCTTGTGTTCAAAACTGATGAATGAAAACATTATAATGGTCTAACAACTCAAAACTGTTTACTTTCCTTGTATATTAAATACTTACAGCCATGGTTTTCACAGACGGTTTATTATGGAATTAAAATATAAATAAAAGTTAAAACATGATTCTTCATTAGTTAATACAATAAATTACGATTAAAATAACTTGTACAATTGAATAGGCATTTAACATGAGTTGTGTATGCGGTGCATAAATAAATCAGAGCTGACAGGCATAACATTGTCACAATGTACGGAGAGTGAATGATGTAAGTAATTGTGGCCTGCAATGCAGGACAAGAGAGCTGGCAGGACAGCAACCTCTAAAGTATGGAGACCGTATGGAGAAGTCATATTAACCTGCATTGCAGGCCAAAAGAGCGCAAAGGGTTAATATTCAGTCAATTCCGGCATTCAACAACCAGCAGTTTAATTGGTTCAGTGAATGTTATATTATGCCCTTATGTAGTAAAATCTTATAAGAAAAAACTCTTTTATTATTTTTTTTATTCATAATTAATAATGAGAGTTATAATTTTATATTAGCATAAACATTTCAGGTGAATACTATTGCATAGATAAAAATCAATTACTTGTTCAAAAGGAAATCAAAATTCAGTGATAACAATTGTTGTAGTTACTTTTAGTAACCAGTTATCAGCAACTGTGGTTTCATATATTTAAAATAAATATGATTTATAATAAACCTCTAAACCTCACCTAAAAAAATTACTTACATTATTTAAAATTACTTAAAAAATTGATTTATGTAATATTGTTTTCTTAAGGTCTTTTTTTTTATATTTATTTTTATCTTAAGATATTGTATGAGTATTACTGTAGGTATTAGGAAATAAGAAGACAGTTCTCCCTTGTTGTATTATTCATAAAAAAAATAGACAAGAGCCGCATTATAATTTTAATATGGATCTAAAATTAATTAATCAACCATTACAATGTTCTATAGTTTTGTTATTTTAATAGTTTTTGTGATACAAATCTAAAAAAAACAAAAAATGTAAATTACCTTAATTTTAACTGGCAAACACTTCAAGTTTACGACAAATTGTTACTAAAAGTTTACATAAAATCTAAAATTAGATGGCCATTTTGATTGTTAATAGTTATCATTACTTGATGCTGCGGTTAAAGTACATAAATAAGAAAATAAGTAAACGGAATTTTAAAAGAATAAAGAAATAATAAGTTATATCTGACGAATAAACAGCACTTAGGAAATACTATTATTATAGTGTGCATTGTAGTTATTATTAATAAAGTGCTTAGATATTTTTTTTTATACATTGTCGTTTTATATGTAATATTATTTTCGGGTTTCAAAAAGTGTTACTGCTTATTTGTTAACTAATACGTGCTATAACTATGTAAAACGGTAAACAAGTAAAATGTTTTGTAAACTGTTTTTAGATATATGTATAAAAATATTCATTCTTGTACTCTAAATTACACTTCATTAAAACAAAAAAAGTTGTACATTATTATTATCAATAAATAATATTCAATATATCTGATGTATTCAGGTTGATGCTTATTGTTAGGTATAATTTTATATGTTTTTTATGACTTTTCTTCCTCAATAAAAATATATTAAAATCAATTTGATGTTTTATTACAAGATGGTAGCAGAACACAGTTGTTTCTTTTGATAAAATAAACTAGTGGATGGTGAAGAATATTATATTGTGCAAGTTGTACATTAATATTTTAAGGTTAATAAACAACAATAACAGATGTTAAATGGACAAGAAAATGAATTCATTTTACAAGAATACGACATTAGAATTAGTGAATTTAACATCTCAAAGTTCACTCATTGATAATAGATGGATCCTTTCCATAAAAAGTAATTCCAAAGATAAAATTATTCAGTATAAAGGTTGTTTAGTATCTAGAGATATCAATAAAAGAAACGGTCATGATTTTTAATGATACTTTCATCCCAGTTGCCAGATTAGAAACTATGAGAGCTTTGTTGGGTGTTGCTGTTCAGCATGATTGGAGTATTAAACAATTTGAGCTTTGAGAATAGCTTTCTTGAATAGTACCTTAGAAGAAAATAAAAACAACAATACATTTGAGTGAGTGAATTACTTAAAAGTTTGTATGGACTGAAACCAGGCATATCATGATTATAATATCAGAATTTCTCAAACTGCATATGCGAATAAAATATTTAAAAAATTAGAATCTGATATGATTGATGCAAAACCATTAATGATCCCCCTATTTAACCTAAGTAGATACCATTGGCAGAAGATAAAAAATGGTTATCATTAAATCATTAGTAGCTTAATGTATTTAATGTTGGGAACGAGATCAGATTTAGCCTGTGCAATTAATGTAGCTTCAAGACTTAAGAACTCACCACTCAAGCGCACTTTAAATTAGTGAAATATAGAAACTCAGATATTTGAAAGTGATCATAAATTATGGGACTGAATTCAAGAAAATGTAGAGAATTAAAAAAATAATGCAGACCATGTTGGAGATAAAATTACAAGAAGTTTTATAAGCAGCTAACTGCTAAAATTCAGTGGTGGACCGATCAGATGGAAAGAGTAAATTACAAAAATGTATGTCTCTATCGTAGTTTGGCCCTAAGCAGAATATGTGGCTAATAGTGGGACTTCAAAATCCCTTTACATTGAATAGATTATTGAAAAAAGTTGGAATTATCAATCAAAATTCTATTCCTCTGATGTACATTGACAACTAGAGATTAGAGTATGATTTGATTCAAAAAACCTTATATACACATCATCACTACTTCTGATAATGGTTGCAGATAGACTAACAGCAGTGGATTATACACCAGCTGAATAATAAGCAGCAGGTATTTTCTCTAAACCTGTATTGTCAAATAAATAAATCATATGAAATATTTGATCTGTATTATCACTACAAAATCTTTTGATGGTTATTATATTAAATGAATATTTCAGGAGAGAGTCACAATTATATGTATAAATATTCATATTGCGCACCATATACGAATATATTATATTTTAAATTACACACCATTAAAACAGTATAGTTTTAGTACATAACAATAGATTACTAATTCAATACTTATGATATATTCAGATTGGTGCTCTTTTATGTTGTAATTTTAAATGTTTTCAATGATTTTCTTTGTCAATAAAAATGTAACTAAAAACTAAATAAAAATAAAACTAAAACTAATTAGATGTTTAATTGCCACTGTTGCAACTACACAAATAAAGCTTTTGTAAACCTTTTTTTGTGTAAATTTGTTCTCCATTTTATATTAGTAAACATTTACCGTACATCTTTAATCCTTATGGCCTGTTTAGTTCAAATTATTGATATACTGTACTTAATCTTGGCCTGTTAGAATTTTGTTGATCAACTGAGGTAGTCAGAATATATTACAAAATGTATCTGTTTACTTCTACTAATTAAAAATCTACATTCTTCTTGAGTTTTCAGTGTTATTGGAATGTTTATTTTTTTTTTTTTTTTTTTTAAGTTAACTAAAATGTTTATTTTGTTTTTTAAAACAACTAGGTTTTCCCTAAAATATCTTTCAATATTTTACTCACCACCAGTATTTTAATCAATACATGATTAATTTAAAATTATTTTTATCACAACAAATTAGAAGATAACTTCGTTCAGGGAGTAACTTATTTGAATATTGGTTATTATTTAGACTTATCAAAAAATAATTTTAAAAAATATGCATAATTTTGTTTTTCTTTTATTTTTAACCTCTGGAACCACTGTTAAGGTATATCTTCAGAGGATGAGATGAATGAATTGTAGCGTGTGTGAAAAATGCAATGCCTGACCGGGACTTGAACCCGGGACCTTTGGATGAAAGGCCGAGACACTACCACTCGCGCTACGGAGGCCAGCCATGATATGCATAATGAAAAAAACATTATTTAGACTACAAAAGAAATAGAAGAATTTGAAAATTTTTAAGCAAAAAATAAGATAATTAAATCTATGACTCTAAAGCAAAGTCTTCGTAAAAAATTGATGGGCTTTATATGTTTTTTCGATTAGGCCTCTAGGGATAACACACACATAAAGTCAAACAAATTATTTCTTTTGTTCTTCCAATATTCTCTCAATCTACTACTTTGTTCTTGTTTTCTTTTTTCAATCCATTTTATGCCTGGTCTTTTGGCTATCTCTGGGAGTCTACTGTATTTTATGTTTTCTAAATTGATCTCGGTTTTGAACTGTGTTTTTTTGTTTAATTTTTTAATGTCTTTATCGACTTCGGAGAACCATGTGAGTTTAGTTTTTGCTGCATTAAATCTTGATTTAATGCAAATTTGTTTTGTAAATCTCTTGTGTATCCTTTGTGTTCAAGAGGCTGTAGAATTGTAAGCTTTTTTTTCTTATTGTGTTGTAAATTTTATCTATATTTCTGTAAATTTCATTTTCGCTTTTAAGTTGGTGGATTCCATTTTTAAAATTTGTGCTGTAAATGTTTCTTAGGATTCATTTTCCCCACTTTGAAAATTTCTTTATTTGAAAATGTTTGGAAGCATTCAGCTACATACAAGGCTCAAGTAAAATGACTGTGCTGTTGTGTTTTAGTTTAATGTTATAAGTGATTTTTTTTATTGTAGATCTTTCTTGTTAACTTCATTTTCTTGAATCTTTCTCTCATTGCTTCTTTTACTAAAACATTAGGGCTTATGATTTTGCAAAGGTATTTAAATCTTTGCTCTTTGGATTTCTTAATTTTCATCTATTTTGATTTTGGTTCCTTTATTTTCTTCATAGTTTATGAACCATTGCATTTTTTTGAAGATTTGTAATCCTATTTTATTTGCGCATTCGTGTAATTTTTGTATTTTAGTTTTTGCTTCTTGATTCTTTTTAGTAAAGATGGCAATATCATCTGCAAATGCTAGCCAGTAGTGTTTTTATTATAGATCTTTTGTTTCTAATAAATTGGGTGTTAGCAATGTTCAGTTTCTCTTGTTGTTTGGTCCATTCTCTGATCACTTTTACCAGTGCAGAATTGAATAAGATCGAGGACAGTCTATATCCCTGTCTCACTCCCATTTTAATTTTTAAAAGGGTTAGAAAATTTTTCCCAAGAACTTAACTTTGAATTTTGTGTTTGTTAGATTTTGTTGGATTATGCTTATTGTTTTCACGTCTATTTTGAATACTTTGACCGTTTTAAAGAGAGATTCATGATGTACGGAGTCATCAATGAAAACGGTTATTATTTTTGGTTCCTTATTTTGTGATATTGTACAATTTGTTTAAGGTTAAAAATTAGATCTGTGCAGCTTCGACTTGGTCTGAAGCTGCCTTGGTATTCCCGAAGTTCTTTCTCTATTAAGGGCTGAATGCAGTCAAGTAGAGTTTTGGATAGTATTTTAAAGTAGTGAGATTATAGGGGACTGAAAGTAGTGAAATTCCTCTGTAATTGTTTATATTGGTTTTTGGGACTTTCTTATGAACTGGATGGATTAATGAGATTCTATTCTTTCTTCTTCAGAGATTTTCTTGGTTCCCCAAATTTCTTTGAAGGTGTTTTCTAGTTTTTTACTTAGTTCATCTTTTGCAAAATTAAGCATCTTCTAAACTATCTAGTCTTCTCTGATTGCTTTTTTAATTTTTGAGAGATTTAATTGCGTTTCATATCATTTCTTTGGTTGGAGGTTTAGATTCTGGGTTGTTTTGATTTTGAGGATTAAAATTAAAGGTTTCTTCTGAATTTGGGCAGTTTAGCAGTTCTTCAAAATATTTTGCTAATCTTTTTAGGTTCTCTTGTTTGTTTAGTATTAACCATTCTTTCTCATCCTTGAAGTTTGTGTGAACAGGGCTAAAAGTTTCATAAAAGCCACATGTTGTTTTTTATGAAGTTTTTCTATTTGTTCTTTTTGTAATCTCTTTCATTTTCTGATTAATTTTTTGAGATTTCTTTTTGGGCTATTAACCTTGGATTTTGGAGATATCTGGTTGGAATGGTATTCTTTTCCATATTCTCTTCCTAATGTTTAATGCTTCATCGCATGTCTCATTCCACCAAGAGTGTCTCTTCCTTTCAGCTTTTTCTAAGGTTTTCCTGACTGTTGTTATTACTGAGTTTTTGATTTCTTCTCAGGAATCGCCTTTCATTTTGGAGATTTCTTTATTGAAGCATTTATTGTTTTCTTCTTTTATTTGTCAGCTTTTGGACGTTAAATGTTTGGATTTTACATTTATTGGGTTTTGGGTAAGAATTTTAGTTTAATTTGAGATAAGGAATGGTCAGAATCAAAATAAGATTTTTGTACTCATTTTGAATTTTTGTTGGGCAACCCTTTCAGATTGCCATGTGATCGATTTGGATTCTTCGAGCATTTGTTTAGGATTTCTCCATGTTTTGGATATTCTTGGAATTTTTTGTGTTGAGTTAACATTAGTTTTAAGTCAGCGCTGTCACAAATGAAGATGAGTCTTCTAGCATTTGCGTTAGATTTTTATGCGTGGAAATTACTTACATTATTTTCATATTGCTTATTTATTAAGAAAGCGGTCAGGAAATAGCTTAGTGTGGAATTTTACCATTTTTCTGCTGGTTTTCCTTTCAAATTTTGAAATTCTCACTATCAAAATTGTAATTGTCTATAAATCGTGTTTTTTGTATCGCCTAGTTTTTTATTTTAAATCAGGTAGCAGTTTAATTAGTTCTTTTAATTTACCTATTTGGTTAATGAGTTTACATTTAGTATGCCTGTGAAGTATCTTTGTTTAAATTTAAGTTTGTGGTAGGTTTTCTCAGAGTTCTTCGACCAACTCAAAATATTTATCCTAGATTCCTGGCCCACAGTATCCGAGACGCCAGGTTGACAACCTCACTTTTGAAGTGATGGATTCGTACCACCTGCAGATTTTTTCAAAAAGAACTTTCCATGTCTGTTTTATGATTAGTAGTGAACAGAGATTTAGAATCCCTGTTTATACAACTGTTTGCAGGGCACAAAAGTTCTGGCTAAGGTACAAAAGTATCCTTAAACTACCAGAGGAATTCAGTTTTAGTTCAATAATTTAGGTTTTTTCTCATAAGTAAGCTATCCAGCCTAACCACATGGAGGCTTGCACCAATTTCTAAATTGGAAAGATGTGATTCCATTAAGCAGTTTTGAAAAAGTGGTTGCATTCAGAAATTGAGGCTGCAATTTAGGTTCAGTCTTCACATGTTTTATTAAATAACTTAAAACAAAAAAGTACAAAAAAAAAAAAAATTGAATAAAACTATTTAAAAAAGCAGCTTTATATAAAACATTTTTTGGTAAAAATCTCAAATAATTATTACCAAAAAATTCAATTTGAACAATTTTTTAAATAAATACACAATAAATAAGAAATACTAACTGATATTAAACTAAGCTTAGTAAACGGTGATTATTGGTAATACTCTTTGTACATTTTTGTTTGATAATCACTGGGGATTGAACATTACTAACCGATCATCACTGGTGATCCTTAATGTTTTTTTATACTATTAAATGTATCACATTTATAAATAACATGTACATGGTACTTCAAATTCCTGTTACAACTTTTCCCTTTATGCCCTGAGGAAACATAATCAAATTATAACAATGTAGTCAGTCGATTAAGATTACTACTGTGAATGATTTTTAAAAAATTTTATTTAATATTATAATTTTCTATAATAATATTTAATATTGTAATTTTCTTTTCATTAAATAAATTATTCTCCTTGTTTTGCTTCTGGCAAGCTAATGGCAAAAAATTCTAGATATTCTTTCAGCAAGTATTGTATATTTTCTGTACCTTAATATTTTTGCTTTTCATTATCCTTAACCTATCGTTTGATTCTTTGACCCTGTTCCTTTGACTGATAACATAAGGCTTGCATCCACCGACACGCGCAGACCTCACTCTGTTTCCTGTCTATGAGTTATATAAAAATAATAATTATCACCTGGTGGTAGGCTAAATGGAAAAGGACGCCAGCGGTTCTCTAATTATCCTATCAATTTTGTTATTAAACAGATCTGTTGAAGAAATAAAAAATAAATTACTTTTTAGCTTTTTTCATAACAATGTTTTCATGAACAATAAATAAGTGATTTATAACATCATGACAGTACTGAAATCGCTTATTGTTTTAAATTAATAATTTACTAAATAATCTTTCATGCTTGTACGTGAAAATATGTTATGAAATTTTCCAGTATGTGAAAAATACAATAGCTGATTGGAATTTAAAACAGGGACCTCCTAGATGAAGAGACATCACCACTATTTCTTGGAAGTTGATGGATTATTATATTACACCATTTTCTAATACATAAAAATCTGTGTATCTTTTTTGTATCTTGATTAATTTTGAAATCATAATGAAACTAGGGATAATAGAAAATAAGGATAATGAAAATTAATTTTTAATTTGTGAGTTATACAGTAGTAAAATGTAAATTACTTTCTTTACCTTTTCTCTCTGATTAAATTTCTACACCGAGAAGATGTTTTGACTGATGGACATTTTTTATTCACAAAAAGCTAGTCGTATATGATTGTCATATTTTCTTAAACATTCTTGCCCACATGATTCCTCTAGTATCAAAGTTTGTGTTCTTCAGTATACGATTGCAATTTTTATTATTTTGACTCTATACTCTTTTCCCTTCTATTTCTCAATATGAGTCTATAGAACCTTCATTCCAGCTCCGCGGTTAAAGTATTAACTACCGTTTCTATCTGATAGGATAACATTTGATTTATACATCATGTAAAGTCATTGTAAGGACCATTCACAAAGTAAATTATGTTTGCAGAGACAATGTTTGTGCAGGTGACTTCCAACCAATGATGAAAAATTAGTTTGTTCCTTGTCATATTACCTGAGTTTGAGACTAGAGTTTAAAATGAGAAATAAGAAAGAAGAAAAATCTAGTTTTTAAATTTAAGAAAAGTTCAGCCTATAGAAATTTATAGACAAGTACGAATGAATGTGGTGATAAGGTTATAAATGAATCGAGCAAAAAAAAATAATACATTTTTGGTTAATCATGTATTAATATTTACTGTTTGGAAAAAAATGTTAAGTATTAAATATGTATTTATTATAATTTGACATTTTAACTGTATACAGTTAATTAACAAATAAAAATTATTATTAAACAGTTAAGACATGCAAAGTACACAAAACACTTTCTCAAAGTTTGATATTCATTTCATAGTCAGCAAATGCAGTAAACAGAATGAAATGTCACTTGTAGGCCAGAATATCACCAGCAATACATATTGTTATGTATAAGGGGAGTATGTTTTATTTATACCTCAATTTTTTATTCTTTATGATAAAAAACATGAATATGCTTTATCAGTATGACATCACGTTATTTGTCATTATGCTGCAATAATCCAAATGACAACAGGTAAATATTTAAAAGAATCAACTTAAAAAATAAAATTTCTTGAGTAAAAAAAAGTAAAATTGTTATTTTACCAAAAAAAATTATTTACCAAATGAAGTAGTACTTGCTAATCTATTTATAGGTTTTGACTTTTAGAAGCGGACACCTAATTAAAAACATCTTTTAATGACTTATTATCAAAGGTCATTTGAGTTATGACTAGCTGATATTTAGCTATAAGAGTATAGTATAATTAATAGTAAAAAACATTAAAAATATTTTCAAATAATTTTTTTTAGAACATATTTTTTTGTTTAAAAAATATTCTGCTTAAGTTATTTAAAAAAAAGAAAAACCCATAATGGAGTTACGCTAATTTCATAAATGCTACGAGCTAGGCTAATTTCATAAAGGCTCATTTGATAAAGAATAAGGTTTAACCATGTAAAAAAACCACATCTGGATTGAACTGAAAGTAATTTTTTTTAAGCAAGAAATATCTTAAAATCAACTTTCAAAATATGCAACTTTTGTTTAAAAAGTTTTCAATAGAAAGCAAATAATTGATATTGACAAAAATGATATTTTATACATATATATTAATATTAATTTGTACCTTCAAAAATCTGTTCTCACCTTTCTTATAGCTATGGTGCATATAAAGAATCTGAAGTATGTCCGGCATCAGCCTGGTCTAGTGTTAACTCGTCATCAAAAATCAGTGAATTTTGAAGTCAAGAGTTCTAAGATTCAAATCTAGTAAAGGCATTTACTTTTATATAGATTTGAATACTAGATCATGGATACTGGTGCTCTTTGGTGGTTGGGTTTTAATTAACCGCACTTCTCAGGAACAGTCTACCTGAGACTGTACATGTACAAGACTACACTTCATTTATATTTTGGAAACGATGCTCTTACGGTGGTTCCAGAAGCTAAACAAAAAAAAAACAAGGGAGAGGTATACTTGAGGCACCGATCAAGAGTTGCTTGCTTAATAATTGTTCAATAATAATAATGATAATAATAATACCTGGTTTCTGCGATGAATAAAATAAGGATGCTGAATATTATCAGTATATTTGAGTATATT
>JAAAKQ030216109.1:0-11935 GCA_010016005.3 Zanna intricata | reverse complement strand
AGTATATTTGAGTATATTAGTATGCAATAATATTATGGTAGTAATAAAGAATATTCAACAGGAAACCACTTGAGAATTAATTATTCTCACCAGGATATTTATATAGAGTGATTCCAAACTGCACAGCAATCTCTTTGGAAATGATTCTATAGCCAGAAATAAGAAAAAAGTTCATATATAAATGATCAGAAAATGGTTCATTAGCAAGATTTGGCTCACGAAATATTTTACCCAGTTTTCTGCTACCTTGTGAAATTAAATCATAGTAAAATTCTTAGGGTACAAATCAAGGGCTTAGGATAGGTTTGGTGTTTTTTTTATGATTTTTTATCCAATAAATTGAATAAAAGTAGTCCCAAATCTCACACACATTTTTCAAATAAAATAACTTTGTTAATTTACCAATAAAAAAATAAAAATTTCTGTTAACTTAATAGAGAATTTAATTTTGATAACATGTATGTAATTAACGTCCATTAAAATTAAACATAAATTTGAGAAGTTAAAATTTAATTTAAAAAAATACACATCAGAAGGTGTGAAAAATCTTCTTTTCAGAAGATTGTGGTAGCCATTTTGACCAATCTATTATTATATGAATCTAATTATTGGCGAGCTGTGCCCCTATATTTTTTGTCTGTTTTTATTTTCTTTTTTGAATGACCTCAACTTAATTTGACCTCGTAACTTGAGTGACTTAACCTCTACCGCAATAAAGCCAATCTATTAAGAGAGAAGTATTTTCTTCAACATAGATAGCAAACGAAGCTAATTTTACAGTCGCACCTGTGTTGAGGTGGCCTTGTTTATTCAGAAAGTACCCTTTTATTTTTACTTTTACTGAGTCTTTTCAATTTTTACATGGAGGATATGTTGAAAATACTCCTGAGTAAATTAATAAGAAATCTGTGAATTTAAAAATCTAAGTAAAAACTTAATATGAAATTTGTTATGCATTATTACACCATGTTGTATTTGTTGACAAAGAAGCAATATTCTATTACATTTTAATTGTTTTATTAGTTTTAAATTTAATTATTTAAAAAAATAATTTTTTTAATTCTATTACACATCTAGTAAACAATTGACAAATTACTATAATCGATGTCAATCATAAAATAATGTCTAATAGGAATTGTACAATAAAAAGAAATTATTTAATTCAGCATCTGATGGATGTATAGGAAGTACATAATTACTAATAAAATTAAACATCCTAATGTTATGTCAAATTTAAATGACACATGATGACAAATAAAATGGCACATGATGTACATAGTCATTTTATTTCCAAAGTACTACGAATGCAGTAAGTTCATTATATACTACTTATAAAATTGAGGATCCTTATTTTATTTCCTTTTGTATCTGAATAAATCCAAATTAATTTTAATACAATTATAATTTTATTATATGAAAATTAAAATATATAGTAATGTAATGTCTGATGTATATCATTTCTGATCCTACGATAACCTGTTAAAGTATTTAATAACCATAAACCTGAAAAATTATTTTATTAGAAAAGCAAATTTTTAAAAAGTGTGAAATAAACAAGAAATTGGAAATTGGATGGATGGATTACTCACTTTTCTAATCACAATACAGAAATTTTGCTGCTGAATAATTCCATGTGTTATTGATCAATATTTAACACCTTTTTTAATTTATTAAAACTTCTTTTGTGAAAGGTATCTCTCATAAGAACTTGAAATGGTAATTCCATTTCTAAAATTTTATTTAAGTAAAGGTCTTTTACTTAATTTTCAGTTTAGGTCTCTGTTATCTTTATACTTCTTGAGATAAATACATCTTTACACAATATAAGGTTAATGTATAAAAATTTTGGATGGATTGAGTTGCAGGATTCGGTTTTTAAGTTAAAAACTACACTAAAACACATTTAATATAGTTAAAAGTATAATATATTTTGTAATAGTTACTCAATAGTTACTTTTATTTCATAAACTATGGAAAAAAATATATTGTAATGTTTTATTATGTTTTGTTTATTTATTTTTTTTTTCTAGCTATTGTTATACTTCAATTTCATGTTATTAATTTTCTTTTCAAATATTAATTTTTTTTTGTATGCTTATTCTTTAGGACCCATGATGATGACCATTTGACAATTGAAATGATCATTTAGGTGAAGATTTAAAATAATTTTTCAAATATGATTTTTTAGCATTTTATAATTTTACATTTGAATTCTACTTTTGAAAGCGTAGTTTCAAACATTAAAAACTGGCACGTTTATTACAGAGCATTTAATTGCCAGTAACTTTACCTGGTGTAATATCTGAATAATGCATTATGAGATCTAGCTTTGGCCAAAAATATATTATTCATATAAAAACAGGAATATTCATAAATAATTGTGTGTGTGTGTGTGTGTGTGTGTGTTTTACATTTTATTTTAATGAGAGTTAAATCCCAGAAAATTTGATGTTAAGGTATTATGACTAGCCTGCTTCAGATTGCTTTTTAAAATGTACTAACACTAAGTTCTAGTAGGGAATATATTAATATACTAATGAAGTATATTCTCTATAAATGGGTGGTTTTTTTAAAAAGTAAAATTGATGCAAGTTTATTTATAATGTTTATTTATTTAATAAGATAAAAAAACAGAAATTTTTTATTATTCTAGGTTGACAAAGATGCACTTCAAAAACAGATGGCTGAAAAAAAGGCTCGAGATGAAGATGAAAAAGCAAGAGAAGAAGCGCATCGTTTAAAACTTCTACGTGATAATGAGATAGCACTAGAATTAGAAAAGGAAGTTGAACAAGTATGTAAAACTATGATGAAACATTGTCAATTTAAACAGTAACGGTCAAATTTAACATCATATAATCTCTTTTTGGTTACTTGAATTTTTTTTTTGTTACAACATTAAAATTCAATAATTCAAACTATTTCTCTTTAATTTAAAATAAAATTTTGCCAAGATTTACTGTTAGAATAGTTGCAATAGTACAGTACTTCATTTCAAGAAATTCTTAAAGCTATTACCGAGTTCATGTATGTAAAACAGTCATAAATATCAGAAAATTGAATTTGTAACAACTGTTCATATTCACGAGTATTGTAGACTGCTTTTATGGTCTCGACAGAAATGAGAAAATATTTACTAAAAATACATATTGCTCTAACTTGTCAAGAAAACATATTAATTGGGGACATTTGGAAAAATTCCCCCTCTAAATCAGTTCTGCCATAAAAAGCAACCATAAAAAAATAATCCTTTGAATATGAAGAATTTATTCTCTGACGACCCTTCTTTAACTTTCATCTTTGAAAGAGTGTTATATTAATTACCTTTTTATAAATTACTAAACAGTTTCAAAGATGTTTCCATCAACTAAAAATAAAATTACAAAAAGATTTTCTTTAACAGAAACAATATTACTCTGTTGATTTTTAAATAGTACTGATTAAAATGTAAAATAAAATTGAATTTTCTGGATCTCCATTCAACATGTAGATAAGTATATGCTCAAATAATTAAAGTCTTTTAAATTATTTTTTATTATTTATATACTTTAATTTATTTTAATATTATTTCTCATCCGCTTATATTTATAAGAGTTGCCACATTTTCTTAATCACATTTTAAAAAAATGTTATAATTATTTATTTTATAAAAATATTCTGATCAAATTTTACCATAGTTTCCCTTGATCCAGCCAATCAAATGTGAGTCAGTTCCTGCTTTATTTATCTGTAAAGTAGCCTATCTACTCTGTTCTGATTGATGTTATCTATGTAATGAATTATTGAGTGCTGACCAGAATAAAAGATTTATATTTATTTATATGTATGTATGTATGCATAGTATATACTATTGTAACATAAATATCGTAAAAGCCATCAACCTTATTTGTAAAATCTTTTTAAATGAAACCTCAGTTCTAGTTTGGTTGTGAAAATTATTCTACAGAAAGATAATTACCGTACTGGTAAAGTAAGCAGTTTTAAATTCTACCAAAAAATACAAGATTCACTTCTCAAATTCAAACTGGAATCCATTCACAGCTACACCACTGACAGTAATCCTTCAGAATTTACATATAAGCATCCATAAAAAAAGTAATCCTTCAAGTCTGAAGAATTTATTCTTTGATGATCCTTTTTCAGTTTTATCAGTATTGAGATTTTGATACTCATTCTTTCAACTAGATTCTTAAAAGAAATACAGTCCTTTCTACTCCAAATGACTAGGACCATGATGTAGATTGGGGTTTAAAAACCTCAAGAAAAGGTATTAGATGAACTGGTGGAATTTAGAAAAACTTGAGAAAGAGGAGGTAAAGAAGAATTTTGATGAGGACATCGCAAGAGGTCTGAGTAAAAATGATAAGGTAGAAAATATAGAAGAAGAATGGGAGAATGTTAAAAAAGGAAATTCTTAAATCAGCAGAAGCAAACTTAGACGGAACAAAGAGAACCAGTATTTTCACTAAAATCTTGGATATATTGTAGGGCAGTTCTGGATGAAGGTAGAAAGTATAAGAATGTTAGTGATGAAGAAGGTAAAAGGAGCTATCAACAGTTAAGAAATTCTATATACAGGAAGTGCAAATTAGCGAAAGAAGAGTGGATTAAAGAAAATGTTCAGAAGTGGAAAGAGAAATGATCATTGGTAAAATAGACTGAACATACAGGAAAGTTAATGAGAATTTTGTGGTACATAAATTAAAATCTAATAATGTGTTAAATAAGGATGGTACACCGTTTAATAGTATGAAAGAGAAGGTTGAAAGGTGGGTGGAGTATTTCAAAGAGTTATATGCAGATAATTGATTAAAAACTGATGTTATAGAGGAAATCGAAGATGATAAAAAGGGAGATACAATATTGAGATCTAAATTTAATAGAGCATTAAAAGATTTGAAAGACAGAGTGTCTGGGATAGACAGGATATCTGTAGAATTACTGTGCAGTGCAGATGATAAAGCGATAGATTATACAAACTGTTGTGTAATATACACAAATAAGAGGAAGTTCCATCAGACTTCAAAAATAGTGTTATTATCATGATTCCAAAGAAAGCAGGAGCTGATAAATGTGAAGAATACAAAACAATTTGCTGAAGAACTGAGAGGAGCATGAAAGAAGTGTTAGGAGAAGACCAATTTGGTTTCAGAAAAAGTATAACAACAAGAGAAGCAATTTTAGCACTCAGATTAATAGTAGAAAGAAAATTAACAAACAAATCAAAATACATGGCATTTATAGAATTAGAAAAGGCATTTGATAATGTAGAATGGAATAAAATGTTTAGCCTTTAAAAAAATTTAGAATTAAGGTATAAAGATAGAACAATTGCTAACATTTACAGGAACCAAACTACAATAGTAATAATTGAACAACATAAGAAAAAAGTGGTAATAAAAAAGGTAGTCTGATAAGGATGTTCCCAATTCTTGTTACTTTTTAATCTTTACATAGAACTATATCAGTTAATGATGTTAAAGAACAATTTAGATCCGGAGTAACAGTGCAAGGTGAAAAGATAAAGATGCTATGATTTTCTGATGATGTAGTAATTCTAGCTGAGAGTAAAAAAAGATTTGGAAGAAACATTAAATGGCATGGATGAAGTCCTACGTAAGAACTACCACATGAAAATAAAACAAAAACAAAATAAAAGTAATGAAATGTAGTAGAAATAATGTAGTTGGACCATTGAATGTAAAAATAGGAAGGAAGAGATTATGGAGGTAGAAGGATTTTTTTATTTGTGAAGTAGAATTATTAACTATACATGAAGCAGGAGTGATATAAAATGGTGAATAGCACAAGCAAAATGAGCTTTCAGTCAGAAATATAATTATAACATCAGGAAAACATTTTTGAAATTATATGTTTGTAGCATAGCTTTATATGGAAGTGAAACTTGGATAATCAGAATCATGAGAAGAAAAGATTAGAAGCTTTTGAAATGCTACAGGAGAATGTTAAAAAGTAGATGGGTGGATGAAGTGTCATATGAAGAGGTGTTGCGACAAATCGATGAAAACCAAGTATTTGGAAAAATACAGTCAAAAGAAGAGACACAATTATATACCACATGTTAAGGTATTCTGGAATAGTCACTTTGATATTGGAGGGACAGGTAGATGGGAAAAATTGTGCAGGCAGGGAACGGTTGAAATATGTAAAACAAATTGTTAGGGATGTAGGACATAGGAGATATACCAAAATGAAACAAATGACATTAGATAGGGAATCTTGGAAAGCTGCATCAAATCAGTAAAATGATTGAAGTCACAAAAAATTGTCAAAAATGGATTTTTCATTTCAAATTTGCAAATATGTAGTAGATGTTTAGAAGATAAAGTTTATAGAAGTTCGAAAATTTAATTTTATATAAGATCCATGCTTTGATCTTTTTTAAGTAGCTTTTAAAAAATCTGGGAAATACAATAAAACAGTGTCACTGAAAAGGTCCTGTAATTAAATTGTTGACTGTCAGTGTTAGTTATTCAAGAAAAAAGTCTATTCTGCAGCCCAATCATCAAGCATTACACTTTTTTGTTCAACTAAATAGGCAAATTACATGAAAATAATTTCATTAAATTTTTTTGAATTGTAGGTTCATTATAGTTGATTCAATCAGAACAAGCTCATGTTCTCAAATAGCTAAATATACACTTAATAATATAAAAGCCTACATGCATATACTATACAATATATAACAAATTGAATATTATTTTTTTTTTATTAGTCATTTGACTGGTTTGATGCAGCTCTCCAAGATTCCCTATTTAGCACCAATCGTTTCATTTCGGTATGCCTCCTATATCTACATCCCTAACAATTTGTTTTACATATTCCAACCATTGCCTGCCTGCACAATTTTTCCCATCTACCTGTCCCTCCAGTATCAAAGCGACTATTCCAGGATACCTTAATATGTGGCCTATAAGTCTGTCTCTCCTTTTAACTATATTTTTCCAAATGCTTCTTTTTTCTCATTGATTTACCGCAAAACCTCTTCGCCACTTTATTCACCCATCTGATTTTTAACATTCTCCTGTAACACCACATTTCAAAAGCTTCTAATCTATTCTTATCATATTTGTCAACCTATTCCGATTTTGATTTCAACTGTAGTTTTCTTATTCTCAGTTTTTCTGAATAAGCTTTTGTTCTTTTACACTCTCCTCGTTACTTCTTCATTTTTCATTCTAATGGCTCATTTAATCTTCTCTAGTCTATTCTATGCCCATACTTCAAATATCTCCAGCAGTTCCCGCTCTTATTTTTCTTACTGTTAATGGCTCATAATCATAGAGAAGTACATTGAACATAATCTTCAAGTCCAAATTCATTAATTTCCTTAATTATATGCAACTATTTAGTATAAATAAATATACCTTAGCCATTGCTATTTTAATTTTTGTTTAATTTTCAGTTTTTTAATCTTCTGTTAACATTATAGCTAAATACCTGTACAGTTTTATTTGTTGAAATCTTCTGTAAGTTGTTGATTTACAAACAAACTTTACTTGTCTTTTGTGTTAACCATTTATTAAATTGATTTGTATCCTCATTCCTTTTTTTTTTTTTTTAATTTTTCATATTATTTGATTTGATATATTATGTAATTCTATCTTTTAATTTTGAATTATCTGTTGAACGTCCTGTACTTAATTTAAAAACACTCTCATTTATCTTTCTTCCCCTTCTAGAGCATTTTTGATCATATCTTTGCCATATATATATAAAGGTTGTGAATTAACTTTACTCCTTAACCATGGTAAAATCCTGTTTTCATTAATTGTGTACTTATTCGACTACAATTCTTTAATCTTCTATCTTTCTAGTCCATTCATAGGTTTTTTAATGTTTTCAGTACTTAATCCTGTTTTACAAAATCAGATTCTTTTCCTTTGTATAAAAAACATACACTTATTCCTTTACTTCTTAGTGATAGTTCTTATTAGTCCACCTGAATCCTTTGTGGTTCCTCCTTCCTAATTTCAAACGGTTCTTCTGTAATAAAAACCATCTAATAGTAAAGAAATATAAAACCCCCCCCCCCAACTAAATCATGTCATTTCTCTTTTATTTGTATTTATTTTATTCTAATGGCTATGTAAAAAATTACATAAAATAAAAAACAATCATTCATTTATTCATGGTTTCTACTGGTAATTTCTTCAGTGATTGACGATCACCATCAAACACATTAATAAAACATTCAATTGGCCCTCGCATCATTTAACATAGATTCTTGGATCTGCTGATATTCATCTTTGTAGCAACGTTTTTCACAATCATTAACTATAACATTTGAAAAGTTTCTCTCTACAGGGTTTTATAACAACAGCTGATTTGAATGTCACAATATTAGACAACTTATTTTTTTATCTGAATTCATATCAGTTTGATCAAGTTCAAATCTGAATGACATGGAGCTAAGCACAATGTAGACTTACTGTATTTTATTTAGTAGTTTATCTATAATAAATAGTTCTTTCTTTTTTTTTTTTAGTTTTATAATATCCTACAAACACTACCTATACGTGGTTTTTATGTAGTAATACATAATTTAACTGTTCATAGATGAGTAATAAATAACATAATTAAATATAATTACAAGAAATTATAAAGTTGATAATAATAATAATTAGATAAACTCTATAAAAAATGTTAACTACTCTTTTCGTGAATTTTCAACATTAATTACTTTTTCTTTGGCTGATAACATACCTTAATCTACAAGGTAACATTACCTTACAGCAAAAGATTCAGGCGGAATGGCGAATATAATATGTTATGTGTGGTCTGTCTTGGGTCTCTATGCTGAATGTTTTAAGAACACATTTCACAGATCATAAAAAAAAGGATATAGACATATCAGATATACCAGATCACAGATATATTTGTAATTTTAGAAAAACAGTTATTTTAATGGAAATCATGTTTACATTAATGATGAATTTTACTCGCTTAGGTAGCTTATAATAATATTAATACTCTTTCTTCCTCGTTCGAAATATAATGTAGAATAGATAACTTTTAAATGAACATTTAAACAAAAAAAGAAATTGAAATAAAAAATTATTTCAGAGGCGACGCAAATTAAATGAAGAGATTAATGAATTCCGTTTACAATATCAAAGGAAAGAGGATAGACGTGAGTTTGATTTATATGATCCAGATTATCTTAAGAAAAGTCTACCGGCTCGAGTAATGGATGACGATCCACGACTTAGTATATCTGGGGCTCAAAAGTAAGTTAACTGTATTATAAAAATATTAATTACAGTTATTAATCAATTAGTAATTAACAACTAATTGAGTCACAATTTAATTTGCATTCCTGCTTATAAGTGACGGTATAAAATAATACGGTCAATTTAAGATTTAATTTGGCTTTTGTTCCTCTTCAGTGTTTTTGTTTTTTTAACAATAACCTTAGTTTATATCTTCTGCGGTTCTTGCATCTCTACCCCCTCCTCATAATCTGGATTGTCTTTGTGTGTTAATTATTTCCTTTCTGTTCCATTCTCTTTCCTTAACTTTTACCCTTTCTCCCGTGGATGAATACTGTAAGAATTAAGTAAACCGACTCTGTGTTTCCATTTATGACATCATGTTGGTACCTTCAAGTAGCCGACAGAGGAGCCATTATTTTCTTTTTGTTTCTGTGGAACTGTTTTCTGTCCAGGCACTGCACAGAAATCAAACTGGTACCGAGATGGTAGATGGTGCTGAGATTTGTTTATAGCAGCCAGGCTTCCTATTCTTCGTAACTGTAATTAAATCTACATATTCTAATAATAATTTTGGATCTTTGGAACATTGATCTTCGTGCATAACTTTTTAAGAGTAAAAGGATATTGTTGTGGGATAACAATATAATGCCGATCGACAATATCATTATTAGTTCTATCACAATCAAATTTTTACTATTGTACGAGTAAATACAAGGTTTCAATATTACATCTTTAAAATATAGTACTAATTACAAAAATAATCTTAAAAGATAAAATTAAATTAATCAATGTCAATAATAAATTAAATTATTATCTGTTCTAAATAAATTTCATTGCTAGAATGTAAGTTTAATGATTTATTTCTCTCATTAAATATCTTTATGAAACTGACTTTATAAATTCTCGCATATTGTAATTTAAGTAATGTAAACAGGATTGTCGAATAAATAATAAATTAGAATCTAATAAGAATCAACTTGTATAAGTACAATAAAAAATTTAAGTTTATAAGTAATTATTCTTGAATTATCTGAAAAGAACTTTATAATTTAAAAATATTGTTATTAGATTTGAAGGCGAGGATATGGAAGCAAACAAACGAAGAAAGTATCAGATGGAACAACAAAAAATGTGGTTACAACAACAAATTACTGAAAGAATCCAAGCTGAAAGAGATAAAAAATTAGCAGAACAAGCATACGATGAAATGGTACTCGCAAGAGATGAAAGATCTAAACAACTCGAATCTTTGGAAAATGAATGTAAGAGGCAATTAGATGAAGCAGCTGCAAGATTTAATCAAGCACTGGTTAGTATTACACAGAGTTTCAGATAAAATATTGTAACTTTCAATATTTGAAAGTTGCAATGTATATATTTATATATATTTGAAAGATACACTACTTTACCTTTTGATGAGAAGTAGAATTTCCACCCCTTCTTGGGAGGTGGCCCAGGGGTTATAACTAAATATTTTAAATGGTAACACTCTTTGTGTGCCACATCATTTTAAAGATTTCTTTAATATAAGGAAAATGGTATAAATAAAAATGTGGTACAATGTGTCTGTACCCAAAATGGCGGTGGTATAAAGTTTGGATTTTGAAAGTTTCAAAATTTAGTAAGTTAAAATAATAAAATTAAATAAAAAGAAATTAAATTGAAATTTAATTTAATTTAATTATAATTTAAGTTAAATTTTAAAAAATAAAAAAAAAGTTATTTTTCATTTCAAAAAATTATTTTTGTTCCAGTTTAATGAGTAAATAAATAAAAATATTATCACCTCCTAATCATGCTGATCAGCTGATCATTGTTGGTATCTTACCATTATTGCAAAAATGAAGCCTGCTTCATTGTTGTGCAGTATTCCATGTAGAATGTTGCATTACTACACTGTTAATTTCTTATGAAAATATGTATTGTGATCAATGGGCTAAGTGATTTTAGTCTACGTTAACCAGATTTGTAAGTTGCTTTTGTTATTTACATCTTTTTTACCTTTTTTATTATTGTTATCTGAATTAATTTCCTTTGTAGTGCCTGCTAACATTGCTATCAATATGTCACTTAGTGAAGAGTAGAGAGTCACACTTTAAATTATGATGGCTTTGGTGTTAGAGTTAGGTTGTATAATGAAGAATTTGTGAATTATTCAGTACAACATTTAATAACCGAACCCTTCTTCAAAAGGTACAGTGTTAAAAACTATCAAAGATTTGAAGAAACAGATGGAATTAATAAATTTTTGTATATTTTGTGTATCGTGTTTGTTGTTTGATAGCGTATAGGTTGAAAATATTTACTAATTTGAAAATATTTTTTTTCACAATATTTTTATCGCATTATTTTTTTATATAATTTAAAACTTTAATGATTTTAATTTATTTTATAAAATTTTGTAATTGTTTTTAGACAGCAGAACAAGCAACACAAAGGCGAATGCAAGAAATGAGAGATTTAGAGGATAAACGAGCCGAAATATACAATGCAGTTACTGGTGATTTCCTAACTGAAAATCCAGATACAGCGATTAGTTGTCTCGGACTGAATCGGGTAATTGGTAGTCAATATAAAGGCATGCATCCGCATGAAAAAGAAGCGATAAGAAAAGAGCAATTACAACAGATTGAAGAAAATAAGGTAAATATAATGATATTTAAGCTTCTTTAAATAAGAACCATCAGTGTATAAAATAA
>JAAAKQ030216098.1:0-11547 GCA_010016005.3 Zanna intricata | reverse complement strand
TCTCCTATAACACCACATTTCAAAAGCTTCTAATCTTTTCTACTCAGGTACTCCGATCGTCCAGGTTTCACTTCCGTATAAAGCTACGCTCCAAACATATACTTTCAGAAATGTTTTCCATTGAAAACTTGAAGAACAAGAGTTAAAAAATATTGATTAAAATGTAATAACCTAAATGAGAATATCTAGTATCTGATCATTTTCCACCTTTGACAATAACAAAATTATGCATTCACTTATTAAGCCTAAATTTATTGATAGAAGTTAAATGTACAAAAAAAAACTGATGTTTTTATAAAATACATTTTTGCTTACAGATTACTATTTCTTGAAAATTAAATTACTTAATTTATTAAATAAAATCAAAGATTTTAATGCAATCTCCAACAAAAAAAACTATTTTTGTATAAACAGTATCTAAAAGGTTGGTCATATCCACAATAACAAAAATGTTTGAACAATTTTTTCTAGATTGAGTATAAAAGACAGTCCAATTAATATCTTTATATTGATTTATATCGATTTATAATTTTAAATTATTGAAATAAACTGCATTTTAATGTGTTTATATAACTTGTAACTGGTAGAAGTTACATCAAATTCTATACAATCGTAATGGTACATAACTTCATGTCATTCTATAAATTCTTTTAACTATTTTCAAATTTCCAGTGTACGTTTATTTTTTAATTTATCATAAGAGTTAATAATGAAACTATAAATATTATATTCAAATACAAAATTAGTAGTGGAAATTTACATTTAAGAGGTTTAATTCTATAGCTCTTCAGATTAATTCATATTATCAACTAATCACAAATTTAGGACAATGTATAATTGATGAGCTGCATCAATCATAATATTGTTATACCTGTATGTATCTACGTATTTACGTTCATATCCATATGACATTAATACACTAAATGACTGATCAATCGTTTGCATTAAACTCATATCGATGAAAAATTATACCCATTAATTATAATTTAAGGACAATTTCATTCCAATTCTATTATTATTTATCAAATACAGAAATAATTACTTTATCAACTAAAATTAAAATGAAACAATACATTTATGTTAACTGCAATGCATATACAGCACATTAAAGATACAATTTCTATTAGTAAGTAGCGTTAACATAGAAATGATAGAAAGTTATAACTCCTTTTATGGTACAGCTTTACTTCATAAAAGGAGCGATAATAACATTACCTTACAGTAAGTGGATGCAGTAGACACATTTAGAACTGCAACATCTGTAATATGATTATTCAGTAATAGTATTTCAGTTTAAACTTAATTTAAGAGTATTTTCAAGCATAACTTTTTAACCAGTGAAAAGTAACAACCAGAAAATATTACCACATTCATTAGTGTATGTGTATGTGAATAGAATTGGTTGAATTAATTTCCTTTGTATATAACAAAGTAAAGTTAGAACACAAGTGTTCCTCTTTACAGTTTACACTCCATAAAAAAATATAATGAAAGTGAAAGAATTAGAGAATAATATTGAATTTAAAAACGAGAATAAATCAAAGAAATTAATCAGAGAGAATTTTTAGTGTTATAAAAAATAGCTAAACAAACAAGGAAATAATAATGGGTAAAAAAATAAATAAAAGGAAATACATTCATACAAAATAATTATAATAAAAACAAGATTAAAAGTTGTCATTCCTTTCTGCTTTGCATTATTTAATACTTTTTATGGTGTGTAGAGCTGCATTTTGAAAATGATTTGAAATCTTTGCAATTTTCAGCTTATTGTTGGCTCAAAAGGCCAACCAAAACTCGTTGGAGGACAGGTAATGGTTAAACAAAAAAATACTGACACATAAAAGCTCTGACAACAATTAAATTTATATTTAAAATACAAATCAGTTACATCAGTAATAAATAACATTAAAATGTTCACTATATATAATTTAGTAAAATGAGTAATTATAGTTATGTTTTGATTATAAAATAATCTATAAAATGATAGATACACAACACCATAAAATAATAGATGGAAATAAAATAATCCATTTACACCATTTCTGAAAATGCTGTAACTGTAGTCATATAATCCAAGATAATTTAATTAGAGAACAGGTCTTTAAATAAAAAAATTAAATGGCCCGAATTTAAAAAACAAGAGAATAATAACACCACTTAATGGCACATAAAGAAAATTTTGATATAAAATATAAACATATTGATATAAAAAATATATTACAGTATTGCTTATGTTATTATTAATGATAATTAATCATAAATTTAAAGTATAGTCAAAAGAAAAATTGTTTTAATTTGTTTCTAATTCAAAGATATGAGAAATCGATTAAAAATTTTATATTAACAATATAAGATATAAATTTACAATTATTAAATATGTAACACCACTGTTAATGTAATTTTCAATTATTTTAAGTAAACAATGAAAAACTTAAACAAAAACTCACTTTACAATACCTCCACAAAACAAGAAAAATCAAGCAAAATACCTTCTATAAGAAACTGTATGGCTGTTATCAAAGAAGTATGTGGGTTTTTCCATATGTCAGCCAAAACAACTGAAATCAACGATATCCAACTGTTGTTCTGTACAGATGAAAAAGAAACTTATTTCACTCTATAAAACACAATGGATGGAAAGGCATGACTCGGTAGTTTTATTTAAAGATATTTTTGAGCCAATCTTTCTCTCACTTTTGAAAATAGAAGAAGAATCAAGTGACTCAGCACCCCTAAGCACATGCTCTAAGTAGTTCTCTAAGTCAATTCTAATTTCTTGTCAATCTTTTTGTTTTGAGCTGAATGCTATCAATTACAGATAGTTTATCTGATAAGCTTCAAAGAAAAAAATATAGATCTTTCTCAGGCCATGACAGGTGTTAAAAGTATTTTAGAGCTACTGTCAAAACAGAGGATAAATGCTGATGACAACTTTAAACACCTTTTATGCTCAAGTAAAGGAATTCGCTATAAAGCTTGAGATTAAATAAGAGGTTCTAAGAGTTTGCTGCTTTCAAACAGCCCGCAACAACGTCCCTTACAACACAGAAGAAGAATACTACCAACGAGCTGTTTATATATCTTACCTTGATGATTTTTGTAATTCACTGAAAGAATATTTTGAATCTCATAAGGAAACAATTGCATCATTACAAAACGTCCTTCCAAAATTTTGTATCAAAACATATTTCTGTTCATTGGAAGCTGCCTTCAATTTTTACAAAGAAGATTTGTCACATAAAGACATCATGCAAAGTGAGTTCATGTTGTGGAAAGAAAAATGGAGTCAGGAAAAACCTGAAAGTCTTCCTAAAACCGCCATCTGTTTTCTAGAAAGATGTGACAAGACTTTTTTCCTCAACATTTATATTCTTTTGAAACTACTAGCAGTTCTGCCTGTTTCTGTTGCAACTATGGAGAGAAGTTTCTCTAGCCTAAGAAGACTGAGACTTATTTAAGGAACAGCACATCTGAAAGTATGCTTAATGGGCTAACCTTACTTTCCACCATCCATAGAGACATTACAATTAGCGACGAAGAAGTTCTCAATGAGTTTTCAAGTGTACCAAGAAATCTGGACTTCATTTTGTAAACATTGATCTATATAAAAAGACAATATTCATTTTATTTACATATTCAATGTATCGATAATTGGTAATAAAACAATATTCTGTTTTCATTGTCAACTATTCTAATCTTAGATTTCTAATATTCTCTATAATCTTAGATTGAGAGTTTAATAAAAAAAATTTTTTTTGGGTGATAGTTAATTTTAAAAATTGGGGGATCATGGACCCCCAAAATTATAACATATTCGCCACCCACTGATCAGGTTAGGTTTTTTCTTGTCACATAATAGCCTTCACGTTTTTCTTCCTTCTTTTTCTATTTGTATCCTCATGTTGTATTTTACCATCCTTATCTTTTTACTTCTCTCAATTTACCATTCTCTTTTTATATCGCCGCATTGAATGAAGCTGGTTGCATCAGGACCCAGTGACACACAAATCCCTCCACATCTTCAAATCATTGCCCTCCTAGAGCTTCTTTAAGCAGCCCAAACAAATGAAAATCACAGGGCTGTAGGGAAGATGATCACATTGAGTCCAGGGCATTTCTTCTAATTTTGAGAAATTAGAGCTGTAGTATGGGGCTTGGCATTGTCGTGGAGGAGGATAGCCTGTTGAATCAGTTGGTCTCGACTTTTACGACAATATGCAGCTCTCACCTCGTTCAACAACTCACAGTAGCAAGCAGCATTGATTGTATGTCACTCATGCAAAAAATCAATGAATAAAATGCCTTGCCGGTCGAAAAAAACGGTTGAAGAACCTTGCTAGCTGACAGTCGAGTCTTGGCTTTCGCTGGGATTGCCTCTCCTTTCCTCCATCACACCATAATGAATTTTTTCGATTGGGGAATATAATGGTAGATCCACATCTCATCACAGGTGATGATCCGACTCAAAAATGCATCAACTTCTTTCGCAAACCTTGCCATAAGTCTCGACAGATCTCCCAACGCCTCAACTTCTGATCTGTGGTCAAAAGGCGAGGGACCCATCTAACACACACTTTTCAGAACTGAAGGTCATTTTTGATGATTGCATGACAACTCCCATAACTTATTCCGACCTGTTCTGCAATTTCGGATACTGTCACCCGTTGATCGTTTTCAAGAATGTCCCGAACTGCACAAATGTTTTCATCTTTAATACTGGTCCAAGGACGAAGATCGTGTTCCTGACTTTCCACTTGTTCTCGTCCTCTTCCTTGAACTCTTTATGCCAGGCAAACACACAAGTCCTTGACAATGCTTGATCCCCGAACTGTGCAGTCAATCTCCGGAAAATTTCCACTGCTTGAATTCCTTCACGAGCAAGAAATTTTAAAATTATGCGTTGCGCAGAGAAGAAGCACACCTGTTGCTCCGACATCGTGAGCATTACTGATTACTAAATTACTAATAGACGATCAGGAACAAAAATCTGTTTTATATTTATATAATACATCCACATATAGACATAAGGTGTGTGTGTGTGTGTGTGTGTGTGTGTGTGTGTGTGTGTTTAGATAGTATTAAGCTTTTTGCTGTCGGCCTCTGTGGCATGAGTGGTACTGTTTCAGCCTTTCATCCAGAGTTCCCGGGTTCGAATCCTGGTCAGGCATGACATTTTTCACATCACTACAATTCATTCATCTCATCCTCTGAAGATATACCTAACGGTAGTTCTGGAGGTTAAACAAAAGAAAAAAAGAAAACAAGAAGCTTATTGTTGTAGGCATTCCCATGTATGGTTATTTCTTTTGTTTTTATTTATCATTTACTTAATTTTTTATTTTTATACAGGAATTGACTAGTTAATTGCAATTATTTGTCTTAGGATATTAATTTGACCGATAATGTATTCTGTTTAGTTTGCCACTTGATGTTTTTAACTTTAATTTTGAATTAAATATTTAATTTATTTCATTCTTCGTTTCATTGTCATTTTTATGACAATTAGTAGACTTGCTGGTTGTGAAATCTTGCCTTTAGAAGTTTAATTGTAGACCTTTCCAAATTGAGTTTGTGATATGTACAAAAAGCTAGAGAAACAATCAATTCATGTAACAGGTTTACCAGATGAGGTAGTGGCAAGCCTCAAACTACCCATAATAAAGATTACTCATTTGATAAAAAAAAATTCTACACAAATGATTTAAAAACAGACTGAGTTGATAATTAAATTATTATAAAAAAAAAGATTCAAAGAAGAAGTAAAAAAGATTGAAAGAGAGAATGATTGAAACATATAAATAAAAATGTTGACATTTCATTTTTTGTGAAATTTCTGGATTTTTGTTCCTTGTAGTTGATTTTTATTCACTTAAATGGCAGTAGTTTCTATAATATTTCTTCTAATAATAACTTTTTTAAATTCAGTATGACAGAACTTTAGTCTTGATAGGCTTGGGAACACAGACTACCAATTTATTATATACTATCATATTGTAAACTGTGTTTAACACTTTTGTATATGCATCAGATATTTTATAATATATACAGTAGGTTAATATAATATATATATACTTGTAATATGTAATTAATATAATATAATGTATTACATATTATTATTCTCTTGTATTGTAAACTTTGTACTGAAATCAAGTAGCAGCCAGATTTAGAAAGATCGAGATGTGATAATGTAATAAAAATAAAGGAGTAGCAATTGATTATTATTGATCTTGCAAATGAAAGATATAAATTTATTGATGATTTTCAGAAGTATCACATTTCAGAAAATTTGTCCCTGAAACTTTTTTTAGATAAATAAACATATATAATTAAGAGATATATTTACTAGCCTACTGATAAATAAATGGAACGATTTCATTGCATTTTAAATGAATAATCTGTAAAGAATCAGCAGCTGATAATGGTTTATCTTTTATAGATTTCCATTTATATCAGAAAAGATCTTTCCATCAATATTATGTAAATCATGGTCTCCATCTGAATGAGAAAAGAAATAGATAATCAGTGAGGTAAATGATTTATTTGGTTACTTAAAATCAGATATCTTCCTAAGGAATGGCTAATACTTTATGAGATATATTCCTCTGAAGGACAGTGTTCCGTAACTGATAGGAGCCTTAAGGGAAATACCCATAACTGATTTATCTTCTGCATCAGATTTTTAAGATTGTGGAGACTTGCAGGAGGACTTGACACTGATAGTCTAATTGTTACTTAATTAGTTTAATTGCCATAAAAATAAGGCAGTACCTCTTTTATTGATTTTAAACAAATTTGACTCTATCAGTCAGTCTAAAAAGATGAATATCAGTCAATGAGATTATTTGTTTTGATTGGATATTTATAGGTGTTGTAGCAATGTATTAGACTGGGTTCAATTTTATCTATTCAATAAGTTAAAATTTGTAAATTATAGTGATATATAATAAAACTATTTATAAATTTTATTCAGGTGTTGGATATATAGGGAAAGGTATTATCCAAGTTCAATTCTGAGAACATGTCTTTTAAAATTTGTTTTTATAATGTGTCTAAGTAGTCCCAATCTCAAGAATATTTTGTTTGCTGACAACAGCAATTTCACATCGGTAGGAAAACTGCAGTGGTTGGAAAAAAATATTTAACAAAATGTCTTAAATAGTTCAGAATAAGAACACTTAGTGTAAATGTATTAAAAAAAAAAGCAGTTTCAAGCTACATAAAAAAATGTATTTTTTCTTTTGCTTTGAGCCTTCTCTATAGACTCGGAAGAAATTAGTCTTAAAAAGAAATGTAACTTTTTTGGTGTTACAGTCATTGCTGGATTTTTATTGGATACGTTCCTATACTCAGTTTAGTTAAGTTAGTCATCATCATTCCTGGTACTGAAATGTTTGATACTCATAAATACGGTATAGATTTTTCAAGATACCAAGCCTATGTTCTTTTTCATTTATCTCTCTCATATGATTTTAATGAAATTGGACTTAATTTTGCATTATACGTCTTTCAACCGAAGAAAAGAATTAAACAGATTATTTAAAAAATTTTTTTTTTAACCTCCGAACCACCGTTAGGTATATCTTCAGAGGATGAGAATTCTTTAGTATCTTCAGAGAATGAATTGTAGCAAATGTGAAAAATGCCATACCTGACCGGGATTCGAACCCGGGACCTCCAGATGAAAGGCCGAGACACTACTACTCACACCACAGAGGCTGGCAAGTGATTAAGGCGACATTGCAAATCAGCTGATTTTGAGTCAAGAGTTCCAACGTTCAAATCCTAAAAAAAGGTAGTTATTTTTATAAGGATTTAAATACTACTATAGATGGTGGATACTAGTGTTGTTTGGTGGTTGGGTTTCAATTTAACCACACTTCTCAGGATTGGTCGACCTGAGAATCGACCACTCCTGAATGAAAGAAGACTATACTTCATTCACATTCATACACATCATCCTCATTCATCTTCTGAAGTAATACCTTACGGTAGTTCCGGAGGCTAAAAAGATAAAGAGAGAGATCATTTTTAAAAAGTCAACTTTTTTTTTTTTTCATTTAGAGAACTATTTAGAAAATGTAGAATTTTAACCCTGTTTTTAATATACAATTTTACCTTTCATTTATGCACTAAACCATTTTGGGTGAGAAGTTGGTAAAAATCTTCGAAATGATATACAAAATAGAAATAATGTAAGATTGAAAACTCACAAGTTTTTATTAATCATCACCAAATATGATAGCAAAAAGTTGATTAAGGTAATTCCTTAATCAATCCCAAATTTCTCAATCAATAAATGAGCAACTATCAATAAATGAGCAATTATTCATTTATAAAAAAAAAATTAAAAATGTAAGTTAAAAAAAATGTTTTTTTTTTTTTTTTTATTTAACTGAATTCTTTGAAATTTATTGGAACGTTCATGTGATGTTAAATCAGATTGAAAAGTTACTAATTAGTTATGAATATTCATGTTAGTGAACATTCACAATTATAAATTAACTTTATAACTTTAATTAAATAGATTTTATGTTATTTATACTACATGAATTTCAATCCTTTGTAATTGTATTTGTATGTGTGAATGTATTTGTATGATAATTAATTAATTTGTAAAATTCTTTAGTATCAAAGTTCATATGTTTGTTTTTAAATTTTAGTTAATTTAAAATCAATGAATTAAAACGAAATGAATGAATTATTATTTAACGTAAGTTATTTTAATGTGTTCTATTCATATAGATATTCACTAGTGGTGTCTTTATTGTTGTGAAAAGAGAATAAATTAAAAGACAAAGAAATAAGGGTTATTTTCATTGATTATATCTGACCAGTTAGTCTGTCTTTTTTCAATTTGCTTTTTAATTCTAGCAGTCTGCTGAGATAAAGCTTTTAAAATTCTTTTATTTTACTATTAATTATTACCATTTACTGAGAACTTTATAACTTGATAGTCCTGAACTGATATCTTTATTTTGTTAGTTAAATCTTTATTTTATTTTATTAGTTAAATTTGTTAAAATTCTCTTATATCTTTATATTACTCTAGTAATATATATTTGATTTAAAATTTTAATACAGCAATAAACCGTACTTTAAAATCTATATTTTCTTACAATCTAATTAAATTTGTTACAGAATAATGTTATTATTTTTACTAACAATGTTCTCAAAAGCTATTTTTATATCTTTTAGTTACCCTCTCTAGGCATTCCAAAAAATCTGAATCAAATTTGCCCCAGATTTTATTAGGAGAAACCCTTATATTATCATTCCAACTTTATCTTTTTTTAATTTAATTTCAGTAAGTCCAATGATTCAGGTGCAAAATCATTATTTACATAAAGACATTTCTCTTCTACATTATACTTAACATAAATATCTACACCTTGAATTCTATATGAATTCCTACTATAATAATATATTCTAAGAGCAATCTGTTATATAAAATTAATTTTGTTTCTTCTTATTGAATGAAACCTTTAATGATGGGTAAAATACAATTTTCACAATATTTTATATTTTCCGTTAGAATTATCATAATTTATTTGACTGTTATTTTCAAGGTAAAGGTAAGTTTCAAGGTAAAGTTACTGTTAAAAACACATCTACAAATTCTTATTTATTTGAAATAAATGGCTATTTAAATATTTAATTTTTTAACATATTTTAAATAAAATATTATTTTATTAGCATTCTTACAAACTTTGAACATTCCCTCACTTTAATAACTCTCACTTGTATTAATGCAGTAATTTTGCTTTCTATACTACAGCAAACAAAATTATTTTCCACAAACTTATTTTTTTTACAGAGATTTTCTCAACTTGAATTTAATTTCCATTTCTTTTTCTCCATTTTCCATAAGAATGAGACTTTAATTACTGAATTTACAAAAATTACTTCACATGGTTGCTATAAATGGTTGCTTCACATGATTGCTGGAATCAACTCAACTAACATACTGCATTATATATTTTTGTCAGATTCATTAATGTGCAAAATGAGTTTAGTGAGATAAGCTTTATTTAATCTTTCACTAATGAAATTTATATTAAAGGTTTTCTGCCTTTATTTTGAGGTCATTAATTTATTTGTTTTAGGTTTTATTTGTTACGTTTAGTTGGGATTTATTAATAATTTACTTACTTTTTTGCCTTGACTAGAACCAAATCATTTAACTAACATATTAATTTATCCACAATCTGAAAAAGATGATCGCATATTGTGTTACTTTAACTGTTGGTTATTCCTTGCACTATCAAAAAAAAAGAACAATTTAGTGAATTCTTTTATTTGATTAACAACAAATTCTACAACACTGATTGGCAAGGTATTTAATTTAAAAACTGTGATCTCACCAGAATTATTTAACTCTTTACTTACTGAATCATTCCATCTGCATCAACTGTCTGCAAAGCAGTAATTTTGTTTATTTTTTTTTTTTTTTTTTTATTTTTGGCTGTATTTTAAAAATGTTAATTTCTAACAGGTAATTTTTAATATCTCTTAGTTTCTTTATAGAAGTATTATTTGTATTTGCTGTTAGTATGTACATGTTTAGTTTTGTTCTGTTGTGTATTGTTTTTAAACATATTAATTTTCTCAGTCTTCACTTTAAATTTAAACATATAATTTTTACTGTACAAGGAAATATTGTAATCACAAAAAATTTCAATTTTCAGTTTTCAACAGAAATATCTATTTTGAAAATCCCTGAATCCATTTTGACTAGTTTCAGCATGATGTCTGTACATACATATTTATGTATCACACATAACTCAAAAACAATCAGCTATAGAATGTTGAAATTTTAGATTTAGGACTGATGTAACATCTAGTTGTGCATCTCCCCTTTTGACTGTAATTGACTGGACCAAAAAAGCCCAAAATCCAAAAAAAAATTGGATTTTGGAATTTTTCTTAACTGCAGAAATAAACCCTCATTAAGAGCTTTTCAATGAAATTTTATAACTGGTACTTATTTTCATAAGTTCCAGACTTATAGTCAAATAAAATTTCAATTAATGAAATATTTGGATCTTACAAGAGGATCTTACATTGGGGTTTGAATCACACATCTTTTTTTAACCTTTTTTTTTTAATTTAAATATATTGATTTATTAATAAGTACTAACCAGTGAAAGTAAAGAGATTTTACAATAAATAATTCAATAATAACAATAAAAAAAAAATTTTTTAATATCAGAAGTTATTAATGAAATAAAATTTTATGTAATTTTAATTTTAAAGATTGTGTATATGTAATTTAATAGGCGTACAAGGTAAAGGTAAGTTGTACTCTGGTGTTTATATGCTGTTTATGTGGTGTTCATATTAGATTTTTTTTTTTGTAGGATTCTAACAAATCTACACCTTACTTTGGGTTTTAATAGGTATATTGGTCGTAGCATCGTTGGGGTCTGTTCGTTTTGCGGGCGGGCGGTCGTGCCGATGTTGGGACCAATGTGGGTTAGTTGTGACGAGAAGAGAATGTCACGTGAACGTTGTATTTTGGGAGGCATTGTCTCCAGTTAGATCCCA
>JAAAKQ030216087.1:0-11547 GCA_010016005.3 Zanna intricata | reverse complement strand
ATGCCTGACCGGGATTCGAACCCGGGACCTCCGGATGAAAGGCCGAGACACTACCACTCGGCTACGGAGGCCGGCATTCTGTCATATTAATTTAATTCTAGTTTTGTTATTATTTTTTTACATGTATTTAGTTGTAAAATATGATTTTGATAAAATTAAAACTTCATTAAAGAGATAAACATGAAATGTAAATACCACTGGTAGAATTTACAAGCACCCAAAACTTGCAACGATCCAAAAAGAGGAGAAATGTTGTATATAATCGTTTATAAAAAATCATATTTTTTTCTATTATTAACAATTGTTTGAAAGTTCTGAAGCAATTTTCCATTCTTTTTGCTTTAAAATATTTACTAAATCCTACACCAACTCTTTTAACTATTTCATGTACTTAATCTTGGCTTTACTATACAGTTTCTATATTTAGTACAAACTAGATAAGTCTGTAGATGATTACTTCACTATACAAGCTAGAAGCCTGTGCATGAAAATATGAAATAGAAATTTGTAGTGTATGAAAAAATGCTGTGTGACCAGATTTGATCCTGGAACTTTCAGATGAAAGCCTGAGACACTACGCCTCCACCACATTGACAGAGTAGGTTACCAGCAATTTAGCATCCTTTTTACAATTTATGTAATTCAATATTGATTGGTAAATAACAATTGATATAGCAATAGTATTGCTAACAGTTATATAATGGTAACAAAAATATGATGACTGTATTGATAACAACTCTACGGGGAAAAAAAATTTTGAATTATAAAAATCCTCATGAATAAATAAATATTAGCATAGAATTCTATAAAAAATTGGGATAATACTTACTAAAACCTTTGTACATTTGCATGAATTATGTTTGTCTTTATAACAACAGGGGTCGATGATACAATGCTATCTAAATAATTTAATTACTACTAATTATTTTAGGGATTATAGTTCAAATGGCTAAACATATAAAAGATTTTATATAACACCCAAGTTTTTAGTAAATGCAATTTTTGCATCAATAAAAAAAAGCTGACGGCAAAGTTGTAATACTTTTCGGAATTAGTTATTTATTCTTATATGGTGCAAAAACAATGATACTTGGAAAAAAAATTTTAAAAATCAATATTTTTAAACTGTATTTTTATTTATTTATTTTTTGTCACTTGCACTATTACTATGCCTAGGAAGACAAAAAGATTTTGGTTAAAAAATATACAATAAATAAAAAGATACGTTTTGTAATGTTTGGGGAGTGAGGGAATTTTCAGGCAAATATATTTAAAATGGTACAAGTATGCACACATTAACTGGGCTTAATATAAATTGGTGTTATGGCTTGCAAAATTTTGAGAAAATTGACCCCAAAAATCTATCTACCCCACCTCCTGAAGATATTGACCAAAATTTTACAAATTGCCCCATATACACAAGTATGAGTAAAAAATTTGTTCATCCAGTCAAAAGTTATTAAGGTATGCACACGTACATATGAACATTACCCCTCATTTGACAGATCACCATACTTTCCTGCCTAGAGTATAACTCTATACCTATGATGCCAGGGAAGTAATATGAGTTTGGCAAGTTATCGATTTTTTACACACATTCACATTAAAAAAATCTACTGCAAGTATCTTTAAAATACAAATTTAATTATTGCATCACAAATGGTAGTTTTTATGTAATAGAAATGATGCATAAAATTATTTAACCTAAAAACATTAGCAGCACACCAAATTTAAAACACACACATGAGATCTATTGTTAGAATGGCTCGTGTAGTTACATGAATGTTCTGTAAGGATTGAAATATTACAACTTCCATTCTTTCTGTACACAAATAAGGCAAACACAAACAAAAACTTCAAACAAAAATTCAATTTATTTCTAGAAAAATGTAATTTTGTTTAACTTAATTTTTTGTTAAAATTGAAAATGAAACAATGAACAAAATTACCAAAAAAGATTATTAAAACATTTGAAATATAAAAATGAGAGAACATAAGAAAACAAGATTATTCTTTAACCCTTAAATATATTTTCTCTGAAAGAGAACTTCCTTGGCATTTTATTTTTCACAGTGTTACTAAATCAATAAAGAATAAAACAATACCACTAGTAAAACATATTTAAAATCTCTCAATAGAATTTTCAAAAATTATAGATGGATGTTGAAATTTCACCTATGTTTTTTAATTATTAATATAAAAGTATTATCCACACAAAAAAACAGCAGTATTCTCTGTAAATCTATCCAGTGAAACTTCTACAACTAGACTATAAACTTCAACTTTTCTTGGCGGCTGAGCATCTTCCTTTATTACTTTAAAATCCTTCTTCTTTGCTGTCGATTATAAGAATTTTAACCTTCTTCCTCTGTTGCCTTTCAACATAGCAATACAATTATAGAATAGACCAAAACTGTTGACATAAAGTTTTTAAAGTAATAATTTAGTAACACTAATTAATTTTGCTTTTACAGGTTAAAAACGAGTTTACGTTATAAAACAAACTATAAAACTAATTACTGAAATAAATATAAAATAACTGTTTTTAAGAAAAAATTTAAAAAAATATTGACTTAAGTTCAAACTAAAATATGAAAAAATTATTCTTTCTTTATAAATATATAGATATGACTGCTCTACATACATACAATATCATGTTTTCCCACAAAAACTAAAATTCTTATGTTTTTAAGATAATATACAATCATCTTTAAATAATATGTATTTCAACAGTTGTTATATAATTATAATCAACAAATCCAATCGAGCAAGTTTAATACTAAGCATTTAATACAAAACATGAAATTTTTGATCCTGTAGAAAAAATAATTTATTTAAAAAACTACCAAAATAAACTGAAATTTTATAGAATAACTATTTTTTTAACTTTTAATTAAATAATATTTAACTTTTTTATAGTTATGAGAAATTAATAAATATAAATATTACAAATACAATGGAACAACATTCATGAAAACTAATTGGGTCCAAGTACGGTTCCACTTTCCAAATCTCAACAAGTAATAAGTCTGCTGATTATTCTGCATTTGTAATCAATAATATATCATTTATATAAAAAAGTGTAGAATACAGCATAAAAAAACAAACATGTTTTATATATTTAAAATTGCATTATTATTTATAGTTATAATCAACTAAACAAAAATTCAAGTTAAATTTTAAATCACTAAACTGCAAAATAAGCACAGTTTGCTACTATAACAATATGAATAAAAGAAACTTGCTTTTTTTTTTATTTTGCTATTTTTGATATCTTTCAGTTATATATATATAATTATGGTGTAGCGATGTTAACTGGAACTCTTCATAACTGAAAGATATATATATATATATATAATACTTCATTATTTATCATCTATTAGAAACTTTACTAGGGTGAAGAAAAATGGATACAAAATGTATTCAGTAAACCTAATATATATTACTAGTTATAGAATCATAAAAACATTAATTGATAAAGGACTGGTGAACGAATAATAAAAAAAAAAAAACAATATGAATCTATGTTAATGGCACTGTTGTATCATATTATTGTAAATATAAATATACAAGTATTGTGGAAAAAGGAATTAAATTAAAATTTTGAGGGAAATATTTAAATGATTCAGATCTTCATGGAAGGTTAGGTAACTTTCATAGATAACAGAAACTGTTACCTCCTCATACCAGTATTACATGTGATATAATCTGATCTGGTATGTTATTAACTACATAAATGAATAATAAACTGAAAGAAATTTCAAAAGTATCTTGAATTCTAAAAATATATTTAATAATTAAGGATTAAATGAAATTTGTATGATTTTTTATTTAATTATTTCCATTTTTATGTAGAATGGTATATTAAACATGCTCATCTGGGGAAATGAAGAACAGATAATTAAGAATAAGCAAAATGATTTCAAATATGGAAATCCTTATTCATCAACTATGCAGCGATATCATCAACTGACTATTAAAAAAAAAAAAATCAACTTGTACAAAAAAAAAAATTCTTCATATTTACCTTCAAAATGCACAATAAATAAATCGTAGCAACAAAAATCTATATTTTAATAAAGACCAAACTAAGTAAGTATGCTATGAAAAAATTAATGATAAATAAGTATTTTACAAATATGTAAAAATTACGAATTACACTTTTTTATTATTAACCACATTCATTTGCGAATAAAGGATATTTTATAGTATCAGAAACTAAAAACAAATATTGAAGTTTATAAATTAGTAAAAAGTTAATTACATTATGAAAAATATAACTGTTTATGAGGAATACTTCTTTAAAATCCTAATCATTACAACTAACAATCTGATATATAACAAAGAAATCATAATTTAAAAGTACTATGTATGATATTGCACAAACAACGTTAACTTAAACTAGTGAAATGTAACTTAACAATAATACCCTTCTCAACCAGAGTTAATTTTTCATTAACCCTTTTTTTATTTAATAAGGTAGAATTTAGTGTAAATAAATTACATTAGTTTAGAATATATAAATATTAAACAAAGGAAAGATAAAAAAGAAAAATAATGGTAAATATAGCACTTGCAAGGTATTTTAACAATAAATTAGTAAAAAAAAAAAAGATATATATATATATATATATAAATATATATAATAAATAAAATGAGCTGCAATATATTAATCTTTATAAAGAAAAAACAAATTACATAGTATTATAAATAAAATGTAATTTAAATTATACTAAAATTCGTCCAAAGTCTTTCCTATCATAAAAAAATATATACTTTTTTATTTATAAAATATATTTAATTATGTAAAAAAAATAACATAATTTCACAATAATATCAATTTTAATTACCATATAACTTAATTTATTAAGTTTTTAATATTAATGACATAAATGAGAATATACTAGCACCACGAAGTTGTTTGGTGCATTTTGACAGTAAACAACTAGTCTTCCCTAAATTAAATACGACATTTTATAATTATTATATATTTTAAATTAATTCTTTTATGGCAAAGTAAAGTTACATTTTAATAAAACAGAAACTGATAATTACAAAGGAAACATTAAAATATATATATAAATAAGAAACATGAATATCTAATGACTTTTCCAAATCGAATACAACATGTTTAGAATGAAAAATTTACATTTTGATTTTTAAATAATATTATAAGTATTACTTATGTAATATTATTTGCTGAGTTTTAAGAACTTAACTCTAAATGTATTAGTATATACAGTAATAATATGTATTTTAATTCACGATTATAAAAAAATTCATATATGCAATCAACTACTTTACTTAACCATAGAAGAGTCAATTTTATACATTAAAGTCTTAAAAATTACACAACTTAGTAGAGAGTCCATTGTCAATTTGTGCGTAACTAACCAAATAATTAAAATAATAATTAAAGTACATAATTTCAAAGGTGAAGACAAAGTAACTATACATAATATGATGTAGATATAAAAACCTAAGTGAAATTGTACTATAATTATAATTGATTTAATAAAAAAAAAAAAGTTTAATAATAAAAATTACTTTGGTACTCTGAACTATTGTATCAAAATCTTTTCTTTTACGGGAAAATTTTCTCTTTTCAAGATCTTTTAACCCTATATACATAAAAAACTGTTATAAAATAAATTCAGCACATGTAATTAATACAATTCAAATTAAAGTAAGATTGGTAAATCATCAATATCATTAAATGTACCTACAGTCTAATAGTTTTATGGAGGAGTAAAAAAATAATAGATTTCATAAAATCTGTTACACCAATACAAAGAACTAATTATTTCATTAAAAAATTTGGTTTTATTTTAGTGATAGTCTTCTCACTCCCTTACTGTTTCTACCCCCTACGGCTTAACATGCACAACAGAACAACCACAAGCAGTTTTAGTACAAAGAATCAAATTTAATTTTCTTAAAATATTCATCATATAAATAAAACAAAAACTGAATCTTGCTTGGATTAAGCATACGATCTATATCAAAATAGTTCAAATTTGTTCATATTACACTTGCATATGACATTTCTTTCTTTGTCATGTTATAATTTTCAATTTATATAAATTAAAGCAAATAAAATTTGATTAATTTAACTATAATATTAATTTAATTACAATACCCAAAACATCAGTAACTTGGAAATATTAAAATATCAGTAACGTCTTGGAATAGCACATGTGATATGATAAAATAAAATAGGTGGAAAATTTATGGCACACAATTTGGTGAACATAGATTTATTGAACCTAGAAAAACGATTACCAGGATGTGTGGGTACAGAAATGAATGACTAAATCAATACACAGCAAATGACACTGCCAATGGTTATGAAGATTACAACAAGAGCAAAATTATATGTATTACTGATGATTCTAGGAAAACTGGAATACAACTGAGAAAATGACTGTAATCAGCCCGCTGATTTCATACAACAAAGGAGCCCCCGAACCACTTAAGTAGCTCTAAGAGATATCCAACAACATGATATGTTTATGAAGTGTCGATGAGCCATTGAAATTAATACTTATAAGCTCTGCTCTTTGAAGTAGGATTTGACTCTTTTTTATAAAAAAAAAAAAAAGACTAAATTATTGTGGTGGTATAGGTTAAGTACTGAAATTAAAAAATATCTTTCCATACAGTATCTTTTAGAGATTCATCATGAAATTTTAATTCATTATTATCAGTTCAGATATATGTAAAGCTAATGTATTTAAACAAAGTCTAACTGAAATGTATTAATTACCATATTTTAGTTGATTTACATTAATAACTTAGTAAATATAGTTCTCAGTCAATAAGCAAGTAAGAAAAAGCAGGTGAAAATCAATGTGAATTTTTAATACAATTTTTTTTTTTTTTAACTCTGGGTTATGTATAATTTTGGATTGCTAGGGTTTTCCTATATGATACAAAAGTGTATATTATAATGTATCATTGATTTTTTTTGTTTTATTCCCTCATTTTGATAAAATAATTAGGTGATTGAAAATAATTATATAAGTAAATCTATCAGTTTTTTTAAGATAAATCAAAACATTTTTGATGGGTTTCTTTACATATTCATATAATTGTCCTTCTCTAAAATTAAACAAAAGGATCACATTTAATTTTATAACAATATTTTGAGGTAAATAAAATTAAATACTGTTGAATAAAGTCTATATTAACAAATTTTTAATTTTATAATAAGAGGCTACAATATGTTGAAAGAAAATATTAATTAAGTACAGTTTTTGGATAAAATCTGTTTATTATATTAAACTGACAAAATAATTTCAGCAATAAGTTGTACAATTTTAAGCTGTACCGACAGTTCTAAATGTGGTACACATGTATCCATGATGTCATATGTTAAGTTAATTAACATACAATTAATCAAGCAAGGGGATTTATTCCTTAATTTCTAGAAGTCCAAATAAATCCAAAAGTTACATAAAAAAATGACAAATGAAAAAAAAACCTGGGTTTAAAAATTGTAAAACAATAAATTAAAAATATAAAAATAAGACTGACAAAAGGAAATTCCATTCATATTTTGAATGTACATTTTCTTCATCATGTGCTTATTTTTTTTTTTATTGTAAGTTATACAACATTAAACTATTCCTACTCTATGTATTTTTTTTTACTTTTTTATATTTAAATATTTTTAAAATATTTTTTATATACTTACAAACTATTCGTCATTTTCTACAAAACTTTCCTATAATTATAAAGGTACAGTATAATTATTAACATTAAGAAATTTCTGTAAAAAAAAGAAAAAAAGAAGTTAAATGTGTCTGTGAATTACATTAAAATAATTTTTTTTTTTTAGTGGAATTTGAATTGTTATAAAATGGACTTTAAGCTGTTCCGACAGCTCTAAATGTGGTACACATGTATCCATGATGTCATATAATATTGAGGAACTGAACTTTCATGCTTATAATACCAACTGACAAGTTGACAGAGATATGATTTGGGAATGAGTGAAAAATATGGAATATGTTAATAGAAGCAGAAATGGGCAATCAAAAGGCTATTCACACTCAAATACAAAAGGGAGAGCTGTTAATACTGTATTTTAAAATTCAAAACTTAATAAATACAAGAGAACTGAATCAAAGACAGAATATGAAATCAAGGTGATAAATACCTGTAAAATTCAGCAATAGTTATGTTTTCAAACTGTGTAGATAAATACACCAAGCTACCTAAGAGAACTAAGTCTGAATAATTTTTTAGGGAATGCTATGCATTACCACAATACGTAATCAACACACAACTGCAAATTAAGTTTACTACTACAAAAAAAAAAAAATAATGCTTATTAATTTATCTAATAATTAAATTTAATAAATTACTATATCATTAATTCTACAAAAAACCTACACTTAGTACAATTTCACTTATTATTATAATAATATTTTAGTTAAGTGGGATAAACATGATTTTCATTACAAAAGACCATTCAATTAAGTAATCACAAATGACAAAACAATAAAATAAAATAGCAGTTATTTTCTATTAGTCTGTGGTATACATTTAGACTGAATACTTTTCAAGAAAATATTATGTGTTTGCAAAATATTATACTATATGAAATACAAAAAACTAAATAAAAAAAAAATCTACAAGTAATTATAGTTATTAAGGAACAATAAATTTATAATCCACTGAATTTAAAGCGTATAAAACTATTATTACTATGTATAAAAAATTAAACATAAAATAAAACCATAAATGAAAAATAAACAATTAGAGTTAAACGTTAAACTCTAGGTAAATATATATATATATATATATAAATATATACTTATGAAATAATATTTAAAAATTAGTATTAAAGTTTTTTTATCGATTTATTACAACTATTTACAAGTAATTACGAACTGGTTATCAGTGAATTATAAACAAATATCTACATAACAGTATTTCTGTGTTACTGACGTCTGTTGACATCAGTTATAATGCACAAAGCTTTAATTAAATTCGAAGTTCTATCACTGTTGGAAGGAGAAGGGTTTATGAGCCTATTCCTATCTAAATGGCGATGTAAAATGCTTGCTTCTAATGCCACAACTGGTCGTTCCAATTCAATACTTGGTGGACAATTATTTACTAACTTTTCTATAAAATTAAACCACTGTATGACTTCACTATCTTTATAATCAGTTGTATTCTCTAGGATTGTCTCTGCTCTTTCAATCATGTTAGCCAAAACTGAAATTGTAAACTGCAAAAATAAAAAAAATAAAAATAAAAAGTCAGAAGTAACATGACGTCAGTGAGTTTGAAGCTCATATTTAAGCTATATTTACATATTACTTCAAGCTCAGTAAATCAATAACCTGAAAGCTGTTATGTTTTGGGTACTGCAAGAAACTTATTTTCAATATCTGCAATAGTAATTTTAAAAATAATTCCTTTATAATACAGGAAACATAAATTTAATAAAATATAAAAATTATTGATTATTACTAAACAAAATAAGTAATATAGCTTGACTAGAAAAGGAATCGCACAGTAAAATACACCAAAACAGTAACAACAGCTAAGAATAATCAAGCATAAAACTGCAGATTGTAGCAAGTGCAAGATTTAACATTGTACTTACTGCTACTACAGAATGTGCAAATGTGAAAATATTGAATCAAATACTCCTGTAACTTTTTTCATTTAGTTATGAAGAATACCAATGTTTAATAATTTTGCTGCTAATCACAGACAAGTGCATGGAGTTTTAGTAAGAATTGTGCTCGCTGGGCTCAGGTGTGTGGTTGTATTGTGTTTGTTTTATCATTATGTTTGGGTGTTTTGTTTTAGCTTATACTGGTAGCCTTGTATCATGGATAAGTACTTCAAACTAGTATACAGTGGCTAGCTGGGCTTACTGCTTTTATTTATCTGAAAATATTACTTTTTTTATAGCATTTTTAGCCTGCAAAAACTGTTCATATTTTTAAAAAGTTCAAAATTGATTATTAATATATTTTCTTTTATAGATTAATCTTTCTTTTTTTGGTTCAATTTTTATTCTTAATTTTACTGTTAACCAGACTGTTTATTTCTTTCACTTGCTTGTTATTGTCTATTGGTTGATTAAACAAATATATGTTTATACTTTAAAATGAAAAAAATTTTATTTCAGTAACTGATTTATTAATAAAAAAACTATTTCTAATTCTACTTGTTTTCAATAATCATTCCTAACTTCTGAAATAAATTTCCTACAATATATTTTTTAAATCCCTTCAAAAAGAGCTTACGTAAAATCATAATTTCAGGTCTTTAACCAATTCTAAGATGTTATTAAAAGAAATAAAAAAGCTAATCGATGAAATATTCTTTCATTTCATAACAATTAGCCAAGCCATGTAGGACTGCCAAAAAATTGATTACTATAATACATCAAATCATATGTCGTCTGATTTAGCCTCCAGATTTTTGGTTACTTTCAAAGTTAAAGACTGCTAAAAGTATGAAGATTTTTTGACATCGCTGATACCAGAAATGTGATAAACAAACTTATATATTCCAGGAAAGGAATTTCTATCCTACCTCCAAAAATGATAATTCTATTTAAACCAATGTATAAATAAAAAAGGTAAGTACTTTAAATATACATCCTTTGTTCATTAATGTATACATCTGAATATGTTAGTTTGTTAATTTAAGTACACATCAATCAGATCTCAACTTTTTTTTTTTTTTTATGTAAAACCTCCTCCAAAAAGAAGTCACAGGTAAATATAGATATGGAAATGAAAACAATATATATTGTAGTGAAATCAATAAAAAGAGAAAGGTGGTATAACACGCTAGTATAAGTAAATTTTTGTATAACTACAATTAATATAGTGCTACAATCGCCAAACCAATTAAGAAGAGGCTGTTAACTATTTATTAATGTCCCAGGAGTGTTTGTAGCTAGGCAGCTATAAAAACTTTTTTTTTATTTTTTTTGTGAAACATGACCATTCTTGTTAGTTATGAAATATTGTTTCTGAATTCAGAGAATTCATTTCAGTACCGACGTTTTTACAATCCTAGTCAAAACACATATTGTAAGAAAACTAGAAAAAAATATTATACAAACTTTTTAAATAGAGTATAAAAGATACCTCAAGTAAGAAAAATATGCAAATCAGTCGTGTCAGGCAATCTAAAAATATATTTACAAGGGAAATGCACAAGTGTGTTTTAGTTATGCAAGAACCACAATTATATCTGGATGGAGGTCACTTTGAGAGGGTTAATAGTGTAAATAAGATCACTTATAAAAATGGATCTTATATTGCTTCTCTCAAACATTAGATCTGAAGACAAATTATTTGTTTTTAATATAAATTCCTAATTTTGTAAAAATTATTAATTTTTTTTTTAGGCTACTTTCTTGAGGTGAACAAAAATATTTTCAAAACTGTTAAATACATGTTCAGCACCTATGAGCAAACCCACCAGGTTGGTCTAGTGGTTAACGCGACATTGCAAATCAGCTGATTTCGAAGTTGAGAGTTCTAAGGTTCAAATCCTAGTAAA
>JAAAKQ030216076.1:0-11547 GCA_010016005.3 Zanna intricata | reverse complement strand
TGTGTGAAAAATGCCATGCCTGACCGGGATTCAAACCCGGGACCTCCGGATGAAAGGCCGAGACGCTACCACTCTGCCACGAAGGCCGGCATCCTACTTAAAATCTTTCTACAACACTGAGCAAAATTATAGAATAATACTCATGGAGTCATAGAAAAAAATCATAGTTTTAATATTGAAGTAAACATGTTATTTCTCTTACTGTTAAAAACACTTTGTGTGTAGAAGTTGAGTTTGATTATTGAATACACTTAATTGATTAAATGTAATCAACAGTTAAATTATTTGCCAATCTCTTTACATTTTTGTTACTTATTGAAAAATATTACCTTTTTAATTTTTGTGTTTTTTCTGATTATAGGAACAGTACAGATTGTACAATTATACTTAGCCTGAGTAGAATCTTTGTGATTTTATCAAGAACACTTCTTTCAATGCCAGATGCATTTTTTTCATTATCATACTTTAATTCATTTCTTATTACATTTACATGGATACATTTGGATCATTATATGGATAGTGTGCGTCATTTAAGTTGTACTTTGATTAATAATATTGTTAAACTTGCCTCTTATGATAACTCTTCATCACAAGGTAACATTTATTGATTAATTAATTTTTATCAATTTGTTACTTTAATGAAAAGGGTTTTTTATAAAATCTTTTAATAAATTAGTTCGTTTTTATTAAACGTTCTGTAAGTATTACATCATAGAAGATTTGAAATCAAAATAACATCAAATTTCTTTAGTTAATGATCTTTAAAAATGTAAAAAATGTAGTTTTAGTATAAATTTAATTTTGATATTATTATAAATTGTAAATGACTTCTGTTAATGATATTTATCCTTCAAAGTGCCTTTCATAGTTAATGTAAATTGATAATAGTCATTGTAATAGTGAATGTGTTAATAATTAATAATGTATGGAACTTGTCAAGCCTGACCAGGATTTGAACACAAGACATCTTACTGAAAGGCAGACAATCTGCCTCATAATTTGGATAATCTTATATATATATATATATATTTTTTTTTTTTTTTTTAAATTTATCTCAATATAATAACTATATAATTTTTTTAATAATATTCTTAACAGCCTACAGTGTCAATTAAACTTCTGAAGTTCAAAGGTGTACATGAACATGTCAATAAAGATGCTAAAATAATAATCTTGTTTCATTTTTTAATGTTAGTTTTTAGATATTTTTTGACTTCATTGTTATTGCATGTTTATATTTTTTGTTGGTAGAACAGAATTTATTAAAGGTATTATTAGATAAAATGGTAGCAACACCTGTTTGGAAAAGGGCAAAACATGCTGCACTACAGGCTTTATCTGATATGTTATCCTCTGTTGAAATTTTATCTTCAGAACCAGACCTTGTTAAGACTTTATTGACCTCACTGCAACAACCTTGTGTTCCAAGTTATGTAAGTTTTTTTTTAATTTTTGAACTTGTAATTTGATAATTGGTATATAGTTATGTTATTAATGTGTTTGATAGTAATATTTTTTGTGAAGTAACCTGAAAAAAACATGATTAATTCTATTGGTCAGCAGTTTTTTTCCTACAGAATATAAAATATGGTAGTTATAAATACAACCTTATATAAGGTTTATCAAAAATTCTTGTACCTGGTCTGTTTAAGTAAAAGTGCCTCACTTACCTCTATTTAAGTTTGAATATCATCTTCATCAAAGTAGTCATCCTGTGCAATAATGCTGTGGTCCCAGTCATTCCAGCAACTTCTGGAATATGGCCTTGAAATTGATAGTGTTAAAGCAATGACCTTGCAGCTACAACTTCACCCTCAGGAAAAGGAAGAAGTCTACTGGAATTAAATCTGGTGAGTAAAGCAAGAACTTCTGGCGAGAAGCAACAACGTATTTTCTTTGCGAGAAAATTACAAACAAGGATGCTCAGTGACAGAAAGCTTTATCATCATGAAGAATTCAGTTGTTCATGTCTGACAGATCTGGTCGCTTTCTCCCTCAAACGTCTCAGAGCTTAACAATAAAATACTCTGTTGGCGGTCTAGCCTGGAGAGACGAATTTTTAGTAAATTTTCCAGGACAATGCTATTGGAAGGAATTCTGGATCTCTTCTTGTCTTTTGGAATCTTATCCATTTTTGAAGTGTACTACTTTCAATATGAACTTGACAATATCATTTGGCACACTGCATTATAAAGCCTAAAGGTTAGGCTTGCTGTCTTCTATTTGCACACTATAGAACTTTTTGATACCACCTCATATATGTTCACAATACTCTGTGCAAATGGCTTTATAAAAGTATTGTTGTTTAATAATTCAGAAGTGAAATAAATTGGTAAAATAGATTTTTCCTATGTGTAATAACCTTTGAAATACTTGTCAATAAAATTAAAAGAAATTATGTAAAAAATGTTAAGTAGAAAATATTCAGTTATTACTTGTTCCATATTAAATAAAATAAGATAAATAAGAAATAACAATGATTTGTTTTTAAAATTTTTCACTGGCAGAAAAATCCCGTACAATGGACTTGTACCACATTAAATTAGTTTATCTGTGGCTATAGAGCAACTTGGCCTAACTGACTGAATGACTGATTCATCAATGCCCAGCAAGAACTACTGAAGATAATTGGTGAAAATTAGTTTACATGTTCATCTTATGGTGTAAGTGTACGTTAAGAAAAGATTTTTTGAAATTTTGAGTTTAAAAAGTTAAAATGGATTTTGAATTTTTTGAAAGCCGGCTATTTTTTTTTTTATTTCGCAGTAAAAAATAAAAAATATCAACTTGATTTTTGGTGTTTATAATCTTCATATGAATCTAAAAACTAGTTTTTAGATTTTTACAGATCCAAGTTAAAGGTTAACTTTTTTTTTGAAACCAGCTATTTTTTTAGTTTCTTAGTAGCAAATAAAGATATTAACCTGATTGTCAGTATGTATAATTTTTCTATAAATATCTAAAAAACAATTTTTAGATTTTTAAAAATTCCACCTTGAAAGAGGTGAAGAAAAGTAAAATAAAAAAAATGTAGACAGTGATTGCTAATTTTCTCAGTTTTTAACAATGTTAAACAATATATTTTGGTATACTCGATTTGGGCTTGAAAATACTCTTCAGATAAATATCTGAAATCCGTTTTCAAGCTTTTTATGAATTTAAATTTTTTAACGGGTGAGACAGTATATGGTAATAGAGACTCAACCAACGTAACCATTGCCTCTGTTACTGTAAGTGTGACATGATTGGTTGCAACTGCCTCCAGTTACTTTGCAAAAACACATAAAATAAAAAACATTCTTTAAAAAATGAGAAACTAGGTATGATCACCTCTTACTGTGTTTGTCAGGTAATGCTTACTGGGCAAAATATATTTTTATCCTTATGAAGGATAGGTAAGCAGCTATAAGTAATATTTTTAAGATGGAGATAGACTATTTTAAAGCCACATTCATCAGAAAACTCAGTTTTGGGGTCCTGTACTGATCAAACTGTTGATTTGAAGCAGTTACAATATAATGATATCCTTTTATAACGTGAACAGACTTGAATTTTTATTTATCATTATTATTCTGACTTGTTAAATACTTCCTAATTGTGACAGGAAACACAAGTGCAGGCTAATGGTTTCATTTGCTTTAGTGATGTTTTATTTCATTGTTTTCTTAAAACTTGTTGAATTTGAGTTTTACCACAATTTATTTTTTAAACTAATCAGAAAAAGAAAACCCATCTTATGAAACTTTTTTGTAATCTAAAAGGTACAATTTAAAAATTAAAACAAATCATAGACTTATTTTAAAATTTTGCTAAGTAAAACACTAATTCACTCACATTCATACACATCATCCTCATTCATCCTCTGAAGTAATACCTTACGGTAGTTCTGGAGGCTAAACAGATAAAGAGAAGAAGTAAAAAGGTAAAGTTTGTTAAGTGAAAACTTAAAATATTAAAAGTATTATATAATATATAGATATAGTGGGTTGAAATATATGAGAAAGTTATACTTATATGACATATTTTTGACACAGTGACTGAAATATTTGCACTGACTTTTGTAAAAATAATATAAAATTTTCTTAACACCCGTGCTGGTTGGTTGTTAACCCTGAAAAAAGTTACCTCAGTCTCAAAAATAATATTTGGATATTTCAAATTTGAGATTACAACATGGTAGACTGTTATTTTTCTATTATAATACATTTTTCAAACAGCATCATGGTGAAGGAATGGTTGTAAAAAATGATTTTGTAAAAAATTTTATCTATTTGATCATTATGTATGGTAAGATGCTATTTTACATTAGAATAATTATCTGAAATTTTTATTGTAGATGATAAACAGTGTGGAGTCATTAATGTTACAACATTTAAAAGAAGTTGATTTAAAAATATGGATAGAAGAATGGGTTGGCCCACTTCTAAATACAATAATTAAAAATGAAGGACGAAATCATGGTCTTGAAAAATTACTTACAAAAGCAATTTGTATTTCGCCTGAGATTGTTAACAATATTATGAGGTAAATAAATTTTTACATTTGTGTTTTAAAAACTACAATAAAGTTATATTGTTATTTTTATCTATGATTTTCTTTTTTTTCATAGTCAAAATGAACAGAATTGGGTCATATCATTTTCATGTCTTCATGCTTGTCGTAAATTAGGATTGAATATTGGCAGTAGTGTTGATGAACTAAAATGGAGAGGATTTGTTGATTATTCTTTCTTTACTGAAGCTTTATGTCATAAAAATAATGAGGTAAGTTGTGAACACATGTTTTCTGTACAGTATATTATCATATATTTAAATTATCATTACTTCTTAATTATTTGATAGTCATCTAAAATACTGTATACATATGGTTTCACAATAATAAACCTAATTTATTATGTTATAGAAATGTTATGTTTATACTTTTCCAGCAGATATGGTATTTATAACAAGGAAAAATTATGATAATCATTCCAAAAGTTATATTCTTATTTTTCTGGGATTCAGGGATGTAATGAAATATAGAACATGCAAAACGTGAAGATCAGTTTTGTTATTGAAATGTATTTTTGTTTATATGTATGAAGGCAGTGCAAAGTCAAGATATATTGCTTACAATACATTGTTTGAGGTCATTCTTAGTTTCCTCATCTCTGCCAGGAGCATACACCAAGTTTGTCAGATACATTTATAATTCTGTTGTGGGCAATCATTTGAATTAATATAAAATTGCAATTTATGAAAAATGGACAAAAGATAAATTTTATGTTTGAGACACAAACATTAATTTTTGGAAGATAAAACCACATGAGAAACTAAAACTAAGATGGATAAGTATTATGGTGAGTTAGCCCCACTCATTAGAACAGTTTATAAATAGTTTAGATATTTTTGGAATAGCCCTTTATAGCAAAAACAACTGAACATTCTGGATTGGTAGTTAAGATTACAACTGCAGAACATATTGAGAAATGCCATAATGTAATGATGGAAGATATAAGATTAAATTTGCATGAGATTGCTAAGATAATAGACATTTCAAATGAACAGTGCATCATATTTTATTAATGTTTACATTTGTGAAAATTTATGTGCAAGGTGGATGCCACATTTGCTCACTGAAGATCAAAAACATGAATGAGTAATAATTTCAAAGCATAATTTGAGACTGTTTTTACAGAATTGAGAAGAATTTCTACATCTTGTCATATCAGTTCATGAAATATGAATACATCGGTACCAATCTGAAACCAGTTAGTCAAAACAGTGAGTTGCAGTTAGCTAACTTTCTTCAAAAAAGATGAAAACTGTTCCATCAGCAGGAAAGGTGTTAGTTACTGTCATTCAAGATTCTGGTATGTGTTCTTCATTGACTGTGGAGAAAACAGTAACTGGATAGTATTATGCATGTTTACTAGATTGTCTAAAAGAAGAAATCAGATAAATACATTTGATAAAAAAGAAGGTTCTTTATTATAAAGGGAATGCACCACTTCATTCTTTTGTAATTATGACTGTAAAATCATTTGATCTATGTTATAAAATTCTTCCCTCTACTCGCCAGTTTTAGCAACTTTTAATTATTATCTCTTTTCACATACGAAGAAGTGACTTGTCCTGGAAAGGGATTAACATGAAATGATGAAGTTATTGCCCAGACATCTACCTATTTTAAAAACTTGACCATCATAGGATTAAATTGATAGACCTGAAAGATAATATTTCGCGATCAAACTGAGAAATAAAAAACATTTTTCCAGAAAATTGTGTTTTTATTTTTGCACAGACTTATAAAAGTTCTTGGCATACTTGTTTAGTTGAATTAATATTATATTGGGCGGACAAAAATCTTCATATTTGGCAAGGTGGGGTGAAATTAAGAATGGGGTCAGGTATCATCTTAGCAAAGATATTTTGAAATTAAATTTTGACTTGATGAAAATTTTAATTACATAAGTTTTAAATTGAATTTGTGTTTTTGTAGGTTTTGATATTATCGATAGAGTTTACTTTTCCCTCATTCTAAAAATCCATTTCTAAAGAAATTACAGTATTATTTTTCCAAAAAATAATTTTTTAATGCAAATTTGTCTATTACTTATTGATTATTGTTTTTTGTCACTTTATTGCAGATACGATTGTCTTGTTTTGCTGTTCTTGTCGAAAGTAAAAAAACAACTGAGTGTTTTACTAAAAAAGAATTGGAAATTATTAGAACCTTTTTTATTTATAATGTTAATGACTATAATTCAGCTGTTCATCATCAGAAATTAAGTTTAATCAATAAGGTATGTTTGTTTATATTATTATGATAATTATTTAGTGGCAGTTTATTATTTATGTGAATAATGACTGAATTACAAAAGTTCACATAACAAGAATTGAAAATTGTTATAATCACCCATCATTATCAGATTAGATATTTAACTTAACTAACATACATTAAATTTTGTTTTGGATTCTTCATTATTCTTCCGTTTATTATCATATTACTATATTTACAATGTGAAATAAAATTTAAATGTGACCAGACTTGTACATCACATCATTAAGATATTACAAAAATTGGGATACTTCGAAAGATCTTTTTTTTAAAAATTATATTTAGCAAATTTAGAAGAGAATAATTGTAAGTTCTTATTACAAAAGCTTCTGTAGAAGGCAAAACTGGTAAATTACAGCTTTTAAATTTCCAATACCTCGTTTCTGTAAAGATGTGTAATTACTTCAATGTTTAATATAACACCAACAAATTTGTAAAGTTGTAGATAGACATTTATGGATGCACAGAAGACCAATACGTATATATTTTGTATAGTAGCTGAAGTGATGTCGTTTTAATGAATAAGTAACACTTCTTGGTTAAATGATTATTTATTGTCATAAATTGTAGTGTATGCGTTAATGATGTTGAAGGCATAATAGTATAACATAGTATTGCAAGCTTTGAGCTTGTTTAATAAAATACAAAATACAAGAAAATATATGGGAACTGTGAAATGATGTACTCGGTCGACTATGCCGGAATTGCACAAATTATTATAAATAAAAAATACACTTTCAGTTTGATATATATGTATATTTTATATTTTCAAACAAAAAAAAATATAAAAACAAATAGTTCATCTACAAGAAAAACTTATACTACTAAACGTCACGGAAGTGACAGTTTCATACTACTCAGGATTTTACTGCCCAGTAAAAAATTGAATTACAAAAATCATATTACAAATAAATCTTATTTTTTATTGTATTGTCCCATTAAAAAAAATATATATATATATATTTATGTTACAAGTACACAAATTTTTGATCAGGAGAGATCTCACAATATTCGTGGGTTCATATACAATAATCTGGTCATTTGTTTACCGGTATATCTCGGCCCGTCTGGATGCATAGCATAAGTAAAACATGACAACTCCTACCTTAAAATCCTTTGCCTATAACACACACACTAAATATTTACATATTTTGCCTTACTTAATTTTGACGCTATCTGTCGTTGAGAAGTCCAAAAAATACATCGCCACGTCAATTACGCAATCATGTCGTATTCAAAAACATCGCTTCCCTCATATCCTAACGTAACGTCTCTACGGCTGAACGACAACGAAACAGAATTCATTCAGTCTAGCCTTTCTCCACTACGTATGTTGTCGAACTTCAACCTTGACAAAACTGCGCATATATCGCTAGTTAAAATGTCTGTATACACATACGCATGGCTTTCTCATGAGAAAAATACATTTTCGCGGATCCCGATGATATCATAGTCTATAATAAAATTCTCAGATAACGATGTGAGTCATATGCCTATAGATATTATTAAACAGTTCACTTCCAAATCAAATATAATTCTATAAAAGCATAATAAGCAATTAAGAAAATTATTTCATTTCAAATGAGAACAAAATTTACTTTAGTAATCAATAAAACTGTTATTGTACTTTACTTTTATTATTAGAACAGTTTTATCTTTCATCAAAATTTATGATGGTTACAGTATAATCTTGAGTAGTATAATTTTCTTGTATCGTAAGTAAACTTATGAATAATAAACTTGTGTAATGACATAGACGACTTATGAATATTTTACTTATGAGTGAATGTTGCAACTAACTTGTTTGAAGTACTACGAGCTACTGGCTTGAAATATTGCTTGCTACTGACTAAGCGTCTGGAATTGTACAGCCTTTTGCCGGTCACTTTACTGTTACTGAATATTACTCGAATCGAATATCAAGAACGAACCAACCATGCCGGTGTCTACCTTCAATGTTCTCAACACAGAACGTAATATATCATATAATATTTGATACATACAAGAACGTAACAGTTTCATTGAAGTGAAAAGTAACATCATGCATGTTATTAATGTATTTTTAATTTATTCTTTATTAACCCCAAAATAAAATTATAGTAAAGAAAATTTTTAATATTCTGTTTGTTTTCTTGTCTTCCTTTTGGGTGATTAGTTCTGTTTAGAAAAAGCCAATAAAAATTACAAACATGCACTGGAAATAGATGAAATCATTTTATATGGTAACCTTGATGTATTTGGGAATCATTTTCTTTTCTCATTATTGTAAGTTATCAGTATATGTTAATTATCAATAACATTTGGTAAAGAATTACAAGATATTTCCATTCTTTCAATCAGAGGTACTTTGTTGCTCATTCAAACAATTAAAATCAGTTATTATAGTAGTTTTAGGTGTCAAAACACTTTCACATTAACTAAAAAGTTTTTAATTTAAAACATATTGACAGTATACAGAAAAATATGAAAGTTCACACTGCTCTTCTTGTTGTAAGTGTAAACGTAATACAAAATTAGTTACAAATATACAAATGCTCATTTTACTTACATTTATTGTGTTTAACAAGTATTTAATAATTGTATTACTTAGTATTCAAAATTAAACACAAAACAGTGTTAAAAATTGATGATATTCTTTGTTATAAATAAAACAATGCCAATTTAGGATTAATGAATAAAATCTGTATTCACTTGAATCTTGCAGTTATGATTTTGCGAGTTGTATATTTTATTTAGATGCACATATCATAGATTTTTTAAACTTCTAACATTTTTACTTGAAGAGATGATTTTTTATGTTCTTATCTTTACAGTGGACAATTTAGTTAAAATTCAGGAACCTAAAGAAAATTAAAAAAAAATAGTTTCATAATAGTAATGATGATTAACATGTATAATTGCCTACATTCTTATATTATACGCTTGAAACAGAATAATACTGTAATGCAGTTTTAAAAGTCTTCCTTATAAAAGGGTTAGTAAACAATTTGTGTGATGTGACTAAAAATGAACTTATTAAACTTTACTTAAAAGAAAGGAAGGAGATTAGTGAAGAATCAGTTATTAAATTAATTTTTTTTTAATTATCCAAGATTTTAAAAATAATTAATGATATTTAATTTCTTATACCAGGTGTACAAAAAAGAATATTGAGGTTTTAATTTGATGTAATATCTCTTCGATGAGGTGTACAATGTTGATTTAAGGCTAGAATCAAAGAATTTTAATTGTGCAAAAGTCCATAATGAATTCCCTATCTTCCCATTTCACAGTATCATTAGCACAGATGGTGACTTCTGAACTGAAAGCCTTGTGTGTTTTTGCAGTTTTTTAAATATGAATCTGTGGTTACAATTTAGTACGTGTTCCAAAGAAAGTTTAATTATGATCCTCAGAGTGACAATAACATTTGCCAATTTCATACTCAGTTTGAAATGATCGATTTAGATCGTAGTCTTAATTATGTAGACTTAAAAAGATATGTTACGAAGGCCAGTTGCAAAGTAGCAATGCAGTTGATAACTGTGGAATATTTTAAGGAAATGCTGAACATATGCCATTTACAGCTGGTACTGGCTTTGAAGTCTATATAGACTATGCTGTGTTTGTTGACTTTGCAATTAAAATATTCTGTTTTGAAGATGACAGTCATATTGAGTTTAGTGGTACATCAACATTTCATCTTAGTCGAAAAGTTAACTTACAATGTTTGTATCTGAGGGTCAGTAAATCCTCATGAACTCTTACTATGTGAAAGATCAAAATTAAAGTTTTTTGTTTGATATCCCAAGTTTAACTCTATGGGATCAGTTGAATGACTTTTTCCCAACTGCTGGATTCCCCGACGGGGAGTCTTATTCTTTAAGACTTTGGGGTTTGGCGTCCCCATGGCCCTAGCCTCTGCAGCTTTTCTTCCCACTACACATTGAGCTGCAGAACACTTTACACTCCACACATACTCTACACCAAGAACACTACACAATTTACAACATATACAATTACACAACAACATTCTACACTATTTCTTCAAACACATACATTCGATCACCGACAGAGAGTCTTATTGTTTGGGACTTTGGGGGTTGGCGTCCCCAGGGCTCTGGTCTCTGCAGCTTTTCTTCTCACTGCACATTGAGCTGCAGAACGCTTTGCACTGTGCACATATTCTACACCAGGAGCACTACACGGTTTGCAACATGTACAATCCCACAACTACGCAACAACATTCTACACTACTTCTTCTCACACATACGCTCGGTGATGTTGCGACACCTTGCGAATCGCAGTCGTGGCCCGGGGTGAGAACTATCGTGCCGATGGGTGGGTGGCTCTGCGTGGTGGGTCTCGAACGATGTCCTCTGGGCACCTGGGCGAGCCTGGTTGTGGTCTGGCTCTGGCTCCGGTGCGCATGCGCTCTGCTGGAGTGGTCCTTTATATCGCCGGTGCTCATGGGAACAAGGTTGGTTCATCACAGATGATCCCTGCAATGGTTGGTGGTCCATCTGAAAAAACCACCAAAGTCAATAGTCTTGTGAAGAGGCCTCGTTCGACGTTGTCGGACGAGGATAACAGTTTGGAAGATAGTACGCACTTAGATGTTAAGAGAGCAAATCAGTTCAAAAATATCAGATTCATAATTATGAAAAATAGCCAGGAAGGTGCCTCCCTTCAAAAGGTCTCGCCTTTCCTTATTAATAAAGTTATAACAGGCTCATGTGGCTCTGCAAA
>JAAAKQ030216065.1:0-11548 GCA_010016005.3 Zanna intricata | reverse complement strand
CACATCATCCTCATTCATCCTCTGAAGTAATACCTTACGGTAGTTCCGGAGGCTAAACAGATAAAGAAAGAAGGTTATATTATGCCTAACAACATCTTGGCAGAACCTGTTAGCCTACTAGCTAGCCCCGCCAAATAGCGGCCTGGGTCCGAGCCACATTGTGCCATTTACATTGTGTGTAAATCACATTCCTTCATCTCCGGACAAAAAATAAAATATTATATCAAACAATACCTTGTCAGAGCATGTTAGGTTGTTTACTAGCCCAGGACGGATAGCGGCCTGGGTCCGAGCCCTACACAACCATAGTGGGGTGCGTAAATGGCATTCCTTCATCCCAGGATAAAAAAAAGAAAAGAACTCTCCCCCGCCTATCCAGAAGGCAGACTGTCTGGCCTATTCAGGAGCTATTCCAATGCTAGGAGGGGGCTTGGGATCAAATAGCATACGTCCACCAGAATAGATTTACTGTTGGTGATCTGATTTGGTCTGTAAGTTTCGAATTAACGGTAAGAAAAGTCCAGAACGTGATGCTATTCCGGCAGCAATTGTCAAGAGCTTTATGGAGGCGCAACCGTGAATGGTGCTAGATGTGATGAATGCCGTTCTTCATTAATGTGACTTTCCAAAATGTTGGAAACGAGCAAGGAATGTGCTCATTCCCAAGTCAGGTGCAAAAGGTACGGAAAGTAACAAAATCTGGCTTTTAAATGTACTTGGCAAACATTAGGAGAGTTTACAGGCTGAGGGTATACGTGCTGCGACTGAGATTTTTGGAGGCTTCTCCCCCAATCAGTTTGGGTTTGAGCTGGGGAGATCAACTTCAGATGCCGTTAGAAGTGTTCTGGACTGTGCACGAGATCAGTAGGGAATACGTTGTTACTTGAAGGCAATTGAGCAGTATCTCAACTCCCTTGATGGTTAGGTTCGGTCAACTAAATGCCCAGGGTGTCTATGTTGTCCAAGTTGAGTTAGGTGATGTCGAAAAGCGGAGTCTCGACATTGTTCTTTTACAATATCAGTACATGGTCAAGGGTGATCTGCCAGGCTTCCATGATTGGAAGAAGTTATTCGTTGGCGATAGTAAATCCGCTGTCCTGCGGATTTCCCATGTACAGAGATTCCACTGAACAGCATTTGGAAAGATGAGATAGAATTCCTAGATTAGTAGCAGGCTGTCCAATTTTGATAGTTGTCGATGTGAATGCCATATCGCCTTTTTGGTACACTGGGATCACGGATGACGCGGTGAATTGATCAAAGTTTTCATTGCGCAGCACAACTTTTATGTTTTCAATGTCGGCACGGTCAAAGAGCGGAGGGCCTTCCGTGATACCAACATCGATGTTACCATCGGTAAGAATATCCCTGATATGATTCAGAACTGGTTCGTAGTTGATGATTGCGTGAGCGATCATTGATTAATAATTTTAGAGCTGGTAGGTGGGATGCGCGATGTCTGTAGGGCGGACGTCCCTGTTCAACAGGGGCGCTTCTTGCACAGGCGAACGGATTGGCCCTTTTTTTCTAACATTCTCGCTGCCAGGCTTCGGATCTTCGCTCTAAATTTGGACGCACTTCCGTTAGAGGACCTGGCAGAGAATTTTTCTTCTGCGGTAATCGAAGCCGCTGATCATTCCTTTCCCCGTGGTACGGGTCGAAAGAGAATTTCTGGTTGGTAGACTCGGAACTTGGCGATGAAGCGGACTGTGAGCCGGCTCAGAAGAGCTGCTTAGTGTGAGGATGATACTGATCAGCTTGCGGCCCTACTTGCGGACTATCGTCGGAAGAGGACCGAATACTTTCATAAGGTTAGGTCTTCTAAGCGTGATTTTTGGAACTCTTTTGTACAAGAGCAGAGAAATAAGAACCCTGTTTACAGAGTCCTTGGTCATAACCAGAAAAAAGACATTCTTCTGTCGGCTCTCTCAACCCAAGGTGGTGTTGTTACAGACAAAGATCGTGTCCTCAATATTCTGATGGAAGATTTACTTCCAGATGATACCGAGGCCGGTGAGACCTCATATCATCGCCGAATTCGTCAATAAACGAATGAAACGTTGATTCGGTATGAAACTCAATCTTCTGAGATTATTGAGGCGGAGGTCCGACAAGTAATCTGAAGTCTGGTCAGAAACAAAGCTCCGGGATATGATTGTATAACGGTGGAGCTACTTGTTCGCACGTTACCAATTGTTCATGTCTATCTTGTCACAGTATTCAATAGGATGCTTTTTACTGGATACTTCCCTGCTTGTTGGAAACGAAGTGAGTTGAAATTGCTCTTCAAAGGTGGCGATAAGGATCCCACCGTAAGTTCTTCTTACCGGCCACTGACGCTCTTGTCCGTAGTAGGTAAGGTTTCGAAAAGGTCCTGTACCTTTGTATCAATAGCAGGATCACTTCTAACCATCTGTTGATGGACGATTAGTATGGTTTCCGCCCGGGCATGGATACGGAGGAGGCCATTCTTAGAGTTTTAGATATAGCTGTGGCTAGCGAGTGCAAGTACGTACTCGGCGACTATTTGGATATAACCGGAGCCTTCAAAATTTGTGGTGACCCTCTGTTTCGTTCCAGTTGCAGCTGCGTGGCTGCACGCAAAGTGAAATTTAAATTGCACATAAAGTCTAATTTGGTTGATTCCGATCTATAAGGGAACTAGGTCTAAATTACTGTTGTTGCGAGCAACATTTTCTTTCTTAGTATGTTTGTTAATTAAATTACCGATAACAATGAGATATTTACAGTCACTATTAGCTTGTATAAATTAGAGAACTAGGCGCGAGATTTTTGCTTCCGCGAACTCGGTTAGCTAGTGCAGAGGGCAACGAGTAGGACAGAATGAGAAGATATCCGAAAGAAGCCTACAGCGAAGGTAAAGGCCGAGTAAAAAAACACTCATGTAAACGTCTACCAAGGTATTTACATCGGTGGCATCCCAAACGAGGCCTAGTTGATGAATGTGATATGTAATCACTTCGAGAATCAAAAAGACGACTCCCGGTAAAGCCCATCAGGGCTAGGAACGGAAGGGTAGTGTGGCGAACGTCACAAGGTGAGTGTATTCCTCTACAGGGATTGGGATGTGCACGATCTCGTGCATCCCAGTGGATGTGTTAGGAGATTTCAGGCGTGTTAGGAGGTTACCGCTAATTGTCCTCTTCAACGTCCTTCCTTAGTCCGTGGTGATTGAGGCAGTAAGAGCACGAAGAATTAGAAATTAGCTTGTAGCCTCCATTACAATTATCTGCACGACAAACAACTTGAGTTGGAAACAGAAGAGAAGACTATGCGGTTCGAAACAGTTGGAGGGATTCCACAGGGCTCTGTTCGTGGTGCCGACCTGGAGGGAGTTACGACTTTTTAGTAAAAGTGGTTACTTTTTTTACTAAAAACAAAGTAGTGAAGATTCTAACTTCCCTCCAACGAAGGACGGTTGTCAAGATAATCTCTGCATACCGAACGGTATGCAGATTCGAACATATGATGTTCAACTGCCCCGCCCTTGGGGGGGTGGCCACGTATCGGGCCACCCTGGAACTTAGAGGTCGAGAGAAAATTGGCCACTCACAAGCGGCGAGTCAATACGGCGAGAGCCCATTTGTAAGACCGTATAGGAGTTCCTTGATGCAGTTGTATTGTTCAACTGGCATCAGTAGTTTGTTAAGGTAAAAGACTCCTACCGTGCTGCTGTAGGAAGCTAACCCCCAGAAATTACTGGCCATCAGCCAATTTCAATTCCAAGCGCTGTAAATGGTGGATAGACACTTGATGGCATTCAGCGACCTAAGCATGGCAGCGAATTGTTGTCCTTGACAATATAAATTTTATATTTATTGACACATCATATATTTTACTATAGGAGGTGAGCGCCTATCCAATAACAGTTAACATATGACAAGTGAACGGTGCGACACAAAAGCGAGTTGTGTGTGCACTACGCTTATTCAGTTCACGCTATTAGGTTAGCTCCAACAGCTAGTTAGGAAACTGGTCGTTTAACTGTTCAAGGTTCAGTAGCCCTTCGTGGGACAGACATTCGGTCTTGCTTTAGGGCGACCGAATGGGATGGTGGTGGGAGTAATGTCATTAAATCAATACTGGACAGTATCCAACACTCCGGTAGAAGTTATTGCGAGCGTCTACCCTATTCACCTCCGGATTGCTCAACTGATAAGAAGATACGAGAATATGGCCGCGTCGGAAGCCAAAAGACTCGCCATTGAGGAATTTGACCTTAAGACAATGGGGAGATGTTTAACACTATCTCAAGACTGCAGACTACTACAGGATATAAACTTCCATGTAAAATCCTGAGAATCAGATGAAAATCGCGATTGGAAGACGACGTGGGAAGGACAGTCTCCTGCGGAGCCGTCGTTCGTCCGCACTTGTGGGGATGGAAGAAGGTGACGATGCACTGAGTCTCTGGTCCCCCTGAGCCTGCAGGGACGGCCCGGGACTGAGCTGTATAATGCTTAACAGCGGTACGCTGTGAGAAAGGGTTTTTTTTAGTCGGTAGGGTACCGGAGTACACAGGCTCATAAACTCATCCAGCCGAACTTGTGCGAGCCCGATAATACCTGGGCTTGCACAGGTGTGCGTAAATGGCATTTTCTTATCCATTAACTCACTCATAAAAAAGAACAACTGCTCTATAGACACTCTTACAGAGTGAAAAGATCACTCTTACTCTTGAATTTTCAGGCGTTCTGACGGTCTTAGGACGGCCAGCTTGTCGTCTTGGTAACGTAGAATTAGTTGCCCTTACATTTGCGATCACTTCCATATCGTTTTCTGATCTGGAACAGCTGTTAAATGGAAATATGAAATGTTCTTTGTGCTGTCACGGATTCTGCGTTTTTAAAGAAAGCTTAGATAATGTAATTTCATTGTTCAGCTGACTAAATCATGGCACTGACTAACTTCACTGATAAACTGATAAGCTGACTACTACTGATAAACTTCATTCTCCGCCCGAGCAAAAGGACCTCCCCCATCACTCTAACTACCCCTCCGACCATCAGTGACCTTCTAAAATATGGTACTCCATTCTATCGCACCTGGTATTTCCTTATTTAAAAAGTACACAAACTATAATAACCAATATTATTTCCTGACATCTCTGTTGCTAGATTTTTTTATGAAATAATGTATTTCATAACATAAGTATTTCCTGTTTGTTCCAGTTAGTTACAGCTCATTTATTTAATTTCATTAGTGTCAATTTCTCTAACGTTTTGTAATTCAGAAAACATATTATTACCGATTTTGAATTTATCATGCTAAATTACTTGCTATTCATCCCAGTGCAGTTGAATCTTATTCCACTGACTGGTATTAGTTTAATTTCCTAATTAACTAGCGGTAATATTCTGTGACGAATTTCTTAGCCATTAACTTAGTCATTTTCTAAATATATATATATACATATATATGTATGAAATAACGTCGTGACTGATTCGTAATCAATGCTAAAGATAAAGAATTCTTAATCACTACTAAAGATAAATTTCTGTTTAACTAATTGGTAAATTTTGTGATTAATTAATTTACTCTTTCTTCTGGAAATCTAAGCATAAAAAGAAAGGCATTTTGAAATTCCGAGTTTCGTATGTGTAATCTTCAGTCTCTTCATTTACAACAAACCAATTTTCAAAACATACAAAACCAATCTCTACATTTTTTGTGGAAATCAGTCCTTGAAAGAGTGAAGAAAGGAATTTTTCCATTTCCGACTGTACTAAACGACATATTCAGTAGATTTGGCTTTGAAAATAATCTTCAGATAAATATCTAAAAACCATTTTCGGATTTTTTTTAATTTCGGTTTTTAAAGGGGTGCGTCGGTGAACAGCGCGGCGGCTAGGCCAACACAGCCACTGCCACTGTTTCTGTAAAAGTTACTCAATTGGCTGCTCCTGCCTCCAGTTACTTCCTAAAAATAAAAGTAATTAATTTTTTTTTTTAAATTGATCGCGATGGGAAACACCAGTAGAGCAGCAAAACAGTGACGGGGATGTTATTATAATATATAAAACTAATTTTTTGAGTGAAAGTTAAATACTTGGTTATATATTATCACTTAATACAAAAATGTTGATTAAGAATCACTTGAAATAAAAATAAATATTTATGGCGAAGTAAGATAGAAGACACGTCATAGTTTCCAAATAGATACTGTCTTAATTAAACCTTATAACTCATTATTGACCTACAAACATATGTGTAGAAAGTCTAAAGTTTTGTAAGCGTAGTTTTAGCGCAAGTTGAAAGGAATATTATAGACGAGGGTGAGGAAATTATATCGTTGCTGCACTAAGTAGGGCTAAACACACAAATGCTATTAACCGAATACCGAACATATCTTATAACGGTTCAGTCCCTTCACAATTCTATATCCTCCTACTACACCCGCTCACAAACATTAACGTATTGGAACGGGTAGAGAAGTTTCCAGAAAGAAGAAATAAATTGAAAATAAAGAAAGAAGAATCTAGACGGAACGACAAAGAGATTCTTTTTAGGAAAAAACTAAAGGCCAAGACCCCCCTTCAAGAACTAAATAAGAACTAAAGGCTTGCTAAGGCAAGAACTAAATGCTTGCTCCCCCTCGCGGCAGAATAGTTTTAACCTGCAATGTCGCAAACAGATACGAGATAATTTAAATAGATATGTAACTTTTCAGTTTAGAGCAAACCTTCCACACACTCTAATGGATGACTCAGTGAGGAAGGGAACTCAATTAGGAACAATAATACGTAACCTTGCGAGTCAGAAACACATCTATTTGTCACTTCTCGGGTAGGGATTGGGTGGATTTTTCGTAATCCTTTTTGAGTCAAAGAACAAGAAGATATGCGGATAACATGAACGGAAAAACTAAATATTATAATAACTCATACTGCAAAAATAAAAACACCAAGTCTAAGGCAATTGTTTTTTGCGGTAACGGTATGCATGATCCACATTTTTTTTTTTTTTTTTTTTTTTTTTTTTTTGTAAAGACGGAGAATCCATTTTACAGACGCTTAGGCAAGCCTGGGCAGTGTGGAGGTCGCTTACAGGTGCCGCAGATGTTGGTCTGAGCGTATGTATTCCTGCGCACTACCGACTGAACTCCTTCCCTGGCTTCCCAGCCTTCTTCGAACAGCTTAAGCAAGCATTTCATCAAGAAGAGGAGTAATACGCCCATACACACAGTCATACATAAGAAGTCTTATATATACATAAGTTCTGTATTAACATACAAAATATGTAAAGCAATATAGTATTGGATATAATAACAATTAAAGAGCCCATTCATATGGAATCACGCCAGTTGCCATATACAAATAATACATTAAATATATAGTAAATACAAGTAAGAGATATATCTACATCAAGAAAAGAGAAGAAATGTAAACATTATATATTATAGTAGACAAATAAATGCCATAAAAGAATTTAACAATCATCATATATATATATATATATGCATCACTAACTTTCCAGACTATAACACGTTAGTAATAAGTCTACGAGAAAGTCCCATAAGATCAGCAACAGAGAACAAAATCAAATGTAATAAATGAGTAATACATGCAATTTATCATCGCATAAGAAAACATTAGTACAGAGTGTTGAATGTTTACAACTAATAAATATACAATACATATGAAGAATACATCACAAAAGTTGCAGATTATAAGTCCGAGTGATCATACCCCGTTAGCAAAGAACTCTCATTTTAAACGGAAGTAAAAAAGATACATATCATCTACATCCCAATAAGATAGTATTAACAGAATTACAGAAGAAAATGCATATATAATTTTTTTTTTTTTGGCCTCGTGGCCGCCTTCAGACGCAAAGACGGAGTGCCCACGCCCTCATCACACCTAGTCGACCCTCACATGTTCGGGAACGCGTTCAGACGGGAACCTATCCGCCCTCCTGCTCTAGAGAGCAGGAGGTCCCGGAAGTGCAGGAGGCGCCGGTGAGGTGTCGGGTCTCCTCATATGACTGCAGTTTCCCCATCACAGACTTTGCACAGTCCTCCACTGCCCTCCACTGAGCCTCACCCCGAAGAAGTATACTCTGTGTATCCTCTGGTAAAAACATCCGTTCCATTCGCAATTTTCTCAGCATTTCATCCTTTTCCTCATTGAATCTTGAACATTCGAAAAATACATGTAGTGGGATCACCTCTTCGTCACATTCGGGACAGGTACAGCAAGCTGGAACCTGTACAGATACGACTTAAATCCTCCATGGCCCGTCAGGAACTGTGTCAGTTCGTATCCCGCTGTGCCATGTTTCCTGCTGCACCAGTCTTCCACATTACTAATTAACTGGTGGGTCTACCTACCGTTTGTGGCCCGGTCCCACCGCTCCTGCCATGTTGCCATCATTTCGTCTTGAAGCTCCTATTTTTTCTTTATTTTTCAGCTGTGGGGAGCGGGCCCAGCTCCGCAAGTTTGCAGCGCAGTGTTATTTCCAGGTAGATAGGCAGGAGACCAGCAAAGACTTCCGCCGCATCTCTTGAGAACGTCCTATAAGCTGACACTACCCAAGGCAGCATCTCCTTTGGACGGACTCAAACTTCCCTTTGTACTTGGCATACTTAAGTACACTTGACCACAACTGAGCACCATATAAGAGGGTCGAGTACACTACTCCAGTCAGTAATCTTCTCCTCTGGAGTAATGGTCCCCCCTTATTTGGCAGAAGGCGGGCTATCAGCCTCCACGACTTCTCAGCTCTTTCGCACACCTGTAGTGCATGGGCCCCAAACCTGAGCCTTGAGTCCACCCATATACCCAGATATTTGATCGCTGGCTGCGATGCTACCTTGTTTCACCCTCAAGGTTGGTCTTCGTTTTGCCACGGAGATGACAACCAGCTCCGTCTTCTCAGGTGCTAGAGCGAGTCCCGCACTAGCCATTCAGTCCCTGATCTTCTCATATGAAGCTCACACCTTGTTGGCTGCATCTTGTCTCGTGTCTGCTTTAACAATCAGTGCTATATCATCCGCATACCCGAGTAGCATCACTTCCGGTGATAGGGCTACGCTGAAGACACTATTGTACGTTACCGTCCATAGTGTGGGTCCGAGAACCAAGATAGAGGCACGCCTCTATCAATAATCTGTTCTACAATCCCACCGTGCACCCTGCATATGAGCCTACGTCCGGTGAGATATGATTTCACCATCCGGCACAGGTAGTCAGGTACACCCAGCTCTTCTAGTGATCTTATTATCGCTGTATACAGAGTAGAATTGAAAGCATTCCTGACGTCTAAGGAGGCAAGAATACAGATCTTACCTCCCCTTTCTATCAGTACGTCTTTGGCTATCTGGCAGACGTCAGATAGCCAAGGAAATGGACTTGAACATTTGAAAATAAAGTTGAAATAGTCTATAACAATATAAAATTAATATCCTAAAAAATTGTAAAATTAAAGGCTAAGAGATTTTGCCTTTAATAGAATTTATTTTTAAATAAATTGTCACATTTTCGTTAAAAAATGTTTTAATTTTCTAAATTATTTTCGTAGTTTCAACCAAAGCTTTATTAACCCATTTAAATAGATTACAGAATTTAATACTAAAATTTTGTTTTTATTTCTATATAAATGTGACACTATCAAATATACCTTTACAGAGATATCTGATAGGTGACTGGCAAAATCGGTTGCAATTTAGTGTGTGTAGTCCCCTTTTTTACTCTCTGCTTAATAATCAGTCTTTTAAAATCCTTTGCGTGTGTTAACACATTTGTGTTAAGTTTGATTTAGTAATTTATTTTTATTTTTTTGTTTTGTTTATTATTATTACTTATTACCAGTTCGATAGATGTATGACTCACTGTTGTGGAATGTTAAACACTTTTATATCGCAATTATTGCAGCTGGTTACGTAATTCTTTTTGCTTTCCCACGTCTCGTTTTACTTTGTACACACGCTTGCGGGTTCGTCTGCGTCTTCGTGCGTGCTTGCTCCTTTGTTCTATAGTCCTTTTTTATTTAGTCGGCCTTTACTATCGAAGGGATCAGGACACGTTTGCTCCGACTCATGCATTCAACAACGTTTTTCTTTGTTCGAGTTCATAATTCTTAATAATTTCAGTTTATGTTAATTTCTTTAATTAAATAAGTTTTATGTTGTTCGAGGAACAGCCCGGCGCTGCTACTTACTTCAGCAATTTATATAGTTTTCTTCAATTTAAAAATTACTTCAACAATTGCAACAAATTTTTCTTCAATTTAATAAGTCTTATCTTGTTCGGGAACAGCCCGGCTCTGCTACATAGTTGCACAAATAGTGCAACGTGAGTTTTTTTTTTGTTTTATTTTAAAATTAACTATTTTCATTTAAACATATTAATTTTATATTTTAGTGACAAAATTTGCTTAGTAAAAATAATTTCAAGTATAATGTTAAATGTTAAGTAATGATATTACACAGTTAATTATTATCTACTTTGTAAATATCATATCAGTTTTCAAATTAACTACACCTTTATCAAGGAACAATTCTTCAATGTAAACTAATTTAAATTAATTCATTTTTGGAATGTATTTATCCAAGAAATTAATGCGATTATTCATGTCTTTTCTTTTCAAAGATTCTGTTTTTTATTAACTAAAAATAATTTTAAATACTTAAAATAATGTTTTCATTCTAATGGAAAAAGTTAAAATTAAGACATAAAACTGATTCGATGAAATTTTTCAATACTTTTTTATATTTAGTGCATATTAATTTTATATATTTAGTAAGTATTTATGTTTCTTCCAAATTTAAACTAATTATTATTGTCAAGTCTCTGTTTTTATAAATCTAAATTTACATTATATAGTCTTTTTCATACCAGAGCATTTTATTTGTTTTTTTTTTTTATTACCTAATTATCCTCGCAGACTTTTGTTGGCTATTGCGCTAACAGAGTGTGTCCCACTAATGTCTCTTGATTACTTGCGTTATTCCAACTGTTCAACTTCCTACGGATTATATACTTTTTAATACCATTGATTATTTAGTTATTCATTATATGTAAATACCAACGTGTTTTTTCTGTGAAAAAGACTTTTATTGCAAATTATTATCAGAGTTATTTTGTTCCACAATATTTTTTTTCATTTCACTATATTTCTTAATATTACAATGATGTTTGTTTTGTAGTACATTCGTTTATTACTTTATAAACGTATTTTATTTTATTATTCAGTAAAACGGAATAAAAAAAATCTATGAATTCGAAAACTACTGAAAAGCTGTCAACATTTGTTTCAATTGCTTTCCCCAGAACTTTGAATTTCGTATATATAGCACCATAAGAGCAGTCCACAACCATCCATGCACGTGACAACCTGTAATTAAATGTCACGTTGTCAGCACATTCCTTCAGTTTTGCTAATGAAAACGGTTTCATTAAATATTCAAGCAATGGAAAACCCATGTACCCTAGAATGACGAAAGGTGCTTTAGTTGAGCTTCCCGGTAATAATTTAGCTTTCGGAAGTTTAATACCTTTATTTTCAATACACTGACGTAGTGAGC
>JAAAKQ030216021.1:0-11548 GCA_010016005.3 Zanna intricata | reverse complement strand
TGTTAGTGGTTTGTTACAAACACCACACATTGGTCTATCTTCGCCGATTAGTAGATATGAATTCGTTAATCGCGTGTGACCGATTTTAAGTCTGGTCACCGCCACTTGTTCACGGCGAGTCAGTATATGTTTATTATTCATAGATATTAGCAGAATAATTATTCATGGCATAACAGCACCAAACAAAAAAGTTTACTTTTTATGTTTTTACTATTGTTTAATAATAGTAATTAAAATAATAATTAATAATAGATTATTATTAGTTGTAATTTTTAATCTAACAGTATCAAAGATATAGATGTAAAGTTTGTAAAGTAAGTGAATTTCGTATTCCAAAATTCTGTCGCTGTTTTTAATGAAGTACAAAATGAAATTCTATAAATCTGTTACGCTTAACTAAAAAAACATAATATTTAATTTAATGAACTACATTAAAGTTGTACCGTTTAAATTAAACTTTCGGGAAAAGAAATTATTCTTTTATAACAAAGAAACGATTGTTTAAAATATTTTGATTTAATTACCGGAATAAATTTCATTTAATAAAATTTGATCTTGTTTTCAAACGGTGTTATAATTATTTTAATTATACTAACAACCATAATTTGGCATGTTTTAACGCATTTCCTGTTTGTTCTAACGGAAAATAAAACCTTACTCTTAGATTTAATTGATATTACTAAAATTAATTAACAATTAATAATCTATCAATTCCTATATACTTAGCAACAAATCATTGATTATTATGTTTCAGAAATAATATGTATTTTATTTAGACAGAACGTTACTTCTAATTAAAATCATGAAAAATATATATAAGCCCAGAAATTTTTATTACCTTTATTTATGACAAATAAAATAATATTCTGTTTGTATATATGCAATGGTTTTGTTTGAATTTAATATACCTGAGCAGAATTCATACTGAAATGTTCATCCATTTCAAGTAGACACTAAAAAAGTATCGAAAAAAGAAAGTAATTATGATATGTTCTGTTTGCTCTATAATATTTAATTTTTATACTAAAATAGAAAATTGCTGTAGTATTATATTTCAAGTATTTATTACTATAAGTATTTTTCAAATTATTATAGCAATTACTTATTCATGAATGAAACAGAGAATATTTTTGCGCTCAGTTATGGATATTTCAATGATTACGCATTAACTAGTCTTGTTTTTTCACTATTACAATAATATGTTTAACAATTTTGAAAGTATTGACGTAGATATAAACTATGTTACTGGATACTATTGAGTTGACATGGAACTTAGCTGTTGAGTTTTGAGCGCCCTCTCAATACAATTTAATTAATATCTAATGATAATTTAATTTAAAAATTTACAAACTTTATATATATTTTACCAACATGATGTGATATTATAGTTATTTATTTCAAAGAATGATTTAACGAAATTTAATTTATAAAAATAAATATACGAAAAAATATGCAAGGTTGCTGAATATTACTTTGCGTAAGTTTTCAGTTACTCTGTAGATTAAAAATAAGGCAATGATGATGGTTCAGAAAGCATACGGTATTGTTATTGTCCATTATTTCGTAATAGTATTAAAAAAATCAAATGCGGACACCATATAACTTCCTTGTAGGCCTATTAAATTACATATACGTATTTCTTTCCAATGAAAGGTACATAAAATTCTATTTCATTAATAACCTCTGATATTTTTTCATATTTTTTTTTTTTATTGCTGTTATTGAATTATTATTTATTGTAAATTGTTTTTACAATCAGAGGTTAATAGTTATTAATAAATCAACATATTTAAAATAACAGAAAAATTTAAAAAAAAGTGTTTGATCGGAACTGATGTGCCTTCCCCTTTTAACATTCAAATACTTCATTAATTAAAATTTTATTTGGCTATAACTCTGGAACCAATGAAAGTAAGTACCACTTAAGATGTATCTTTGAAAAGCTCTCAATGAGGTGTCATTACTGCAGTTAAGAGAAAGTACAAAATCAAATATTTTTTTTTTGGATTTAGGGCTTTTTTTTAGACACTTTTAATTCAGTCTATTGCAATTAGAAGGGGAAGTGCACAACTAGATGTTACACCAATCCTAAATCCAAAATTTCAACATCCTACGGCCAATCGTTTTCGAGTTGTGAGATACGTACGTACATAACGTACAGACGTCACGTCGAAACTACTCAAAATGGATTTAGGGTTGATCAAAATTGATATTTCCGTTGAAATCTTATAAATTCTCCTCTCCAAATAACAGAAATACATACACGTTCAAAATATAGCAATTGTAAATCTATTTTTACTGATTAACACTTAAATAAGAAACACTCTATTAAACTAATATTTTTTTCTTTTTCAGGAAATGTGAACGAAAACAACCAGAACCAGTACAACAATAATAATAACGACCAGAACAATAGTCAGTACAATAACAACCAAAACCAATATGTGAACAACTATAATAATAATAATAACAATCAGAACCAGAACAACAACCAATTTAATAACCAGAATAACAATCAAAATAACAATTATAACAATCAGTATAATAACAACAATAACCAGAATGGACAAAATGTAAATTATAACAATCAGAACCAATACAATAATAAAAACAACCAAAATAATCAATACAACAACAACAATAACCAGAATCAACAACAGAACCAAAACAACAACAATAGTCAAAATCAGTACAACAACAACAACAATAATCAGAACCAGTATGGTCAGAATGTGAATAACAATCAGAATAACCAATTTAACAACAACTATAATAACCAGAACCAAAACGACTACAACAATCAGAACCAGTACAATAATAATGCTAATAATAACAACAACAACCAAAATTACAACAACTACAATCACTATAATAACCAGAACCAAAATGGCCAGAGTGTGAACAACAACAATCAGAACAATAACTACAATAACAACAACCAATACCAGAACAACAACTACAATAACAACAACAACAATCAATACCCGAACAACTACAGTAACAACAACCAATACCAGAATAACTACAACAACAACAACCAGAATCAGAACAACTACAATAACAATAATCAAAACTCCTACAATAACCAAAACAATAATAACAACAATAACCAAAACCAGTATGGCCAGAATGTAAACAGCTACCAGAACCAGAATAACAACAATAATCAGAACAATTACAATAATAACAACCAATACCAGAACCAGAACAATTACAATAATAACAACCAATACCAGAACCAAAACAATTACAACAACCAGAATTATAACAATCAAAATCAGAACAACAACCAGAACTACAACAACCAAAATCAAAACAACAATTATAACAACCAAAACAACAATAACCAAAACCAGAATAATTACAGAAACAACCAGAACAATAATCAGTACAATCAAAATCAGAACAACAACCAGTACAATAACGAAAACAATAATAATTTCAACAACAATAACCAGTATAGCCAGAATGTAAACAACAACAACAACAACAACTTCAACCAGAACCAGAATAATAACCAGATCAGCCAAATTCAGAACAATAATAACAATAACAACAATAACCAAAACAATGAGAATCAGAACAACAACAATCAAAATCAAGCCAATAACAACCAGAACAATCAGAACCAGGGCAGCAACAACGATCAGAACGCAAAAAACCAAAATAATAAGCAAATTCCATTTAGCAGTAGCTGGATTCAGTCACTGAAATGGGCTATGTAAATAAGCTTAATTATTTTTATAACATCTACCACGATTTACTCTGTATTAATAAAATACATCTTAATAAAAACTGAGTAATAAAATCTTTTAAATTATTATTCTCCATAAAACCTTTTACCTCTTCAATAATTTTTCGTTTACAGAAAAACTTATTATAAGCTTCTTTAGTCTGCCAACAGAAAATTAATCCTTTTTAATGTCTTTCAATATTGAAGCAATAATAATATATGATTATACCATTATATATATATATTTCAGAATGTCAACAAATAATTTAAATAACTGGTAATTTATCCTAGAAAATATTATTAGTAATTTTATGGTTATTTTAAATTTAGTCATTTTAATAGAGTATTGAGAAATTTAAAAAATTAAGAAAAATTTGTTCAAGTGTTAAGTTAATGTTAAATGGAACGACCACTTCATTGAAAACAAATTTTTTATTCTTAATTTATATATATTATTTGCAATGGATTTTTTATTTGATAAATCTGTATATCCTGAAAATCTGCTTGCTGTCTGATTATAATTATATTTTAATTCTAATATTAAGCTAATGTATTTACGAATTTTATAGTGACTTCTACTACGTAAAATTTCACATGATATTTAGGTAATAAAATAACGCCTAATATGGAGCCCCATGCAGAGAAAGAGATATTTTTAATTAATTGTACAATTAACATATTGTGATAACATTTTAATACCTAGCTTTCAAATAGTTTTCCTTTACTTAGCAGCAAATCTGAAAGGTGTAGGGAAGGAATTTCCTTTCTATATGAAAAAGGACACAATCCCAGTATAATCTAAATGAAATATAATTTATTTGAAACGTTTTTATTAAAGAGATTCAATGATCATGAGAAAAATATTTCTATCTATAATTGAACATCTTATATGCTCAGATAACTAAAGCATACAAAGATGGTAAACTTTAAAAAAAAAAAAATTAAAAAAGATGAATTAATTTTTAAAATCTGATTTAGGTTTTGTTCGTAAATATTGTTCGTATCACCATCTTTTTAGTATGAAGTTCGAATTCATGACTGACTTTTATCCGTAGAATATCTTGTTGCAAGCCTATTCTGCAATAGCCTGATGTAGAGTAATGTTTTTTCTTCAAACGGGGGAAGGTACATTTAAAACATTAACACACACTTATGTTACACGAAAAACTAGTTAAATTTCTCTTATCGATTATCATCAGTCATTATTATTATATTAACCACACATCTCAGGATTGGTCGATCTGACAATGTACAAGGTTACACCTTGTTTACATTCATATATACTATCCTCATTCATCCTCTGAAATAATAGCTTATGATGGTTCCGTAGGCTAAACAGAAAAAGAAAGAAAGAATATTAGATCGTAAATAGCGATGTTCTTTGGTGGCACCTTTCAGGAATGATCTGCCTGAGATTGTTAAAAAAAAAAAACACATTTTCCAGTACAGTTGCATTACACTGATAAGTCGCTAATGGCTTCAATTGTTGATGAGACTGTAAGTAAAAGTATTAAAGAAAAATAATTAATATTTGATTTATCTTTTAATTTAAAAAAAAATTATGACATATCCTGCAGTCATTTCGTTGATTTACGAGAATTTTTTATATCTTCTAGGTCCATTGTATGCAGTAGGTGTTTTTATCCATAATTTAGCTAGCAGTTATTTAAACAAATTTTTTATTATTTTTATCTTTTATTCTAATAACTACTACCCATTCATCAATGTCTGCTTCAATATTTCTCAAAGCTAACGAATTTCTGCAATATAACGAAATTAAATAATATTTATTAGACTTTCAACTAAAAGAAACCAAATTTCTTGTTATATGATCCATAGAAGAAAAAATAATTTGAGGAGTTTAATAACCACACAAGAAAAACATATCAAATATTTAGAAAAATCGTTTTGAGAAACTTAATTTCAAAAGTTACTTTTAAGAAATATTAATCAATATTTTCCCAAGATTTTATTTTTTAAGATTTATTCGAATATGTAATAATTACAAAATGAAAAATGTATGATAAATTACAAAAGGAAAGAAAAACAAATAATAAGAAAACATCTATATAAATATATCTCTGAAATTTTTTTTTTCAGTTTCTATGCTGCAACAATTTTCCTTTCAATTTTGTTTAAAAAAATGTTTAATTGAAACATGCGACTTATAAAAATTAAAAGATATTTTTTTCTTATAATTAACAAGCAAAAAACAATAGAAATACACAAAAATAAAAACTATTCTTAATTAGTCCTTTATTTTGCTGTATCCAAATAATATATAATACTCTCATTAATTTAGATTATATTATTATTTTTTTTTAAATAACAACGATAAATACCCCTAAGTTTAAATTATTTTATCCTTCGATTTCTTCTTAGTTATATTTTCACTTTATATCTACGGAAAATTGAAAGAAAAAGCACCAGAAACTTACTAACATTTGAATTGGAGAATTAGATAAAATTAATTACAATAAACTCCTCTTTTTTTGAAATCAATAAATAATCAATCAGAAGTAGATTTGAATAATTTTCTGCGACGTTTAAGTCTACATCTGAAATATTACTCCATATCTAGCTAATTTCATGTAATTGCAACTATCATTTAAACCTGGGTAAAATAAATCTCCGAACTGCTTCATGCTCTAAAATTATGTCTTTACCAATGTAGCTTCCAGCCTCCAAGTAAGAGATCAAGGAAGCGGTGGGCGAGAACAGGTATATAATCAGTTTGATGGTCTCACAACTTCCTGTTGGGAAAGAGGAACACATTTCATTTTATTGTCGAATACCTCTATCATAATAGCCAAAGTTATAGCAAAGTTACTGAGTAGTTGATCTATATCAACAATGTAGGAAAAGTGGCTGCTGCTTGTGCATATGTTATTTTGCTGCTGTTTACAATTTTTTTATCTTCAAAATAGCTTAACTTCTGTAAGATTATTACTTCTTGAGCAACCATTTTGTCTTTATAAGCAGGACAGTTTCTTGATCGACATAAATTCTGCCCTTTATATTTAACACACATGGGAGTGTACTTACTTGGTTTCCCTTCGTAAGTTTCTTCACACACTGACACACACACACACACACGCCCGCGCGCGCGCTCGTACTTGATATTTCACTCGGACCAGGGGTTGACCAAATCGCTGGCATATGAAGTGCTTCATGATTTGCTGCACGAAATGTGACATCCATACGGTTTATACGAGCGCGCACTATTGCAACAGGGAAGACTATTAAACGTGAGGACATGAGAGGCAGAAGGCAGAACTTAAAACTTCGTCGTACCTTCTCATGGTCAGTCTACGTTAAACTATAGTAATAGTGTGACGACGACTGATCATAACCTGCGTGGATAGTAGCTCATCAACTTTTTACTCTGAACAATTTAATAAATAAGACAAACCACAATATCAATCGACATATTAAAGGTACTGTGAGGATCGACATTTACAACAAACTTACGAATTTTGCTTAAAGCAAGAATCTTCTGTAGTTGGAGTAGTTGATTTTCTCGTCGAAGAGACTTAAAAATCTTGTGTATTTCTTTTACTAGGCCACCAGTGCAACTAGTTATTTTGCGCGAGATAAGAAAAGGATTTACCTTCGTGCAGTTACATCTCTCTTACTTAGATTTGGATACTTAGATTTGAATGAACCTTTCTTGTTTGGTTCTCTGCACTCTTCATATCATTAAGAATTCTTATTGCCTCAATACTCTTTCTCCGTTTCATTTCCGGAAGGATCTCTGTTACACGTGCTATCACATTGACCTTGGCCATCGCACTGCCAGCTCTGGAAGGTGGTGTAAGTCGTGGTGGTGTAACGGTCTGGCTAAATTTTACGGAAAACACAGAAATAAAGACGAAATTTCTTGTCAGCTGACACTCGCTAACGAAGCGTTTCCGAACTATGTTCAAAAGAACTTTCTTCTTTATTTTCACTAGTAGAACATAACCTCAAAGGTTCTTATGTTTAATTTTTGAATTACCTGTATATGTCTTCATAGCATTTTTCTTTTGTAATTTAACGACTAATTAACAACAAATGAAGTAAAGGTTTTGATTCAATATTTACTAATAAAACTTCCATACCTTTTTGATATAGTCGACTGTACTGTTTTTGGTACTAGATTTATTGTGGGTTAGTGAAGTCAATGTAATGAGAAATTGAGCTTTTAGTTATTTATTTATTTTTTTAATTAATCTTGAATGATAATATCTTCTTATTGAGATCTGATTCTGTGTTAAAGAACAAAGGTAAAGCTAGAATATTACATGTTTAAAAAACTGTTTATCTGAATGTACTAGAAAAGAAAGAAAAAATTCCTTTTTTCTGCACAATAAAGTATATCATTGAATAATATTGAAAATAAGAGGTCTGAAAAACATTTTTTTAATAGTTATCAAAATCATTTATACACTTATTATTATATTATTAATCAGTTATTTAATTACTGTTTATATTACATATTAATTATATGTCTATTTTTCATTGACTGAAGGGTTAAAAGTCAATTGATATTGTTATCAATATTTCTTATATTTATTACTCTGGAAGAACGTAGAAGACAAATTTTTTTTTTAATAGCCCAAAACATTTGTCATTTTAGGAACTTTAAACCATTTACCTGAAAAGCACCTAACTAAAAAACAAGAATAAACTTTCGTAGATTTATGATTTTTACTGCATAAAAATGGTACTTTACCTTCAGCTTGTTTTTTTATTTATATATAAGAAACCAAAAGCAATCAGTACACTCATAAGATCTTCAGTTTCAGATTATGTCTAGGGAGAAATAAAATTTCAAATCAAATTGAAGGAGGTTAATATGTATATATAGAAAAGAAGAATAAATATATATTCATTTTAATATTCTTTTCAATTTCTTATTTTGAAATATTGAAAATCGATGTAATAGATAAAGTCAGATCTAAGTATTTTCTCGGTTTTCATCTTCGTTTGAAAGTCATTTACTTTTATATTTCGTAAAAATTATGTAAGTGTGAAAGTGTTATGCTTAGGTCACCTTAACAGTGGTTCCGAGGTTAACAAAAAAAATTACATTCTAAAGAAATTTACACAATTTAAATGACTCCAATTTCGAAACGGTAAAAAACATTTGTAGAAGTAGTCATCATACAAACAAACGAAGGTATATCATTAGGTATCATTTCACTAAAGAATATTAACTTTTTACGGACATTTAACTAAGTTTTTTTATTTTTTATTTTTTTTGAAAGGAGCGATAGCATGCTTCCTAGAGTAATTTTTTTTCTAAACCGAACTAATTCTGCAAATCTTAAAATATACTTTATCAATCAAATTTTCTTTTAAAAGCAATTTTATAAAAAGTTTTTTACTAAAAGCCATTAAGACAAAAAAAAAAGTAAAAAAAATGTTAACTATGAGGCGGATAGAGTCCTCCAAAATATTTTTGAGTTTTATAAAGCTCTATTTCTCTATTTTTCGGTTTAGCCTCTGGATACACCGCAAGATATTACTTCAGAGGATGAATGAGTATATGTATGAATGTGAAAGAAGTGTAGTCTTGCACATTCTCAGATCGACCGCTCTTGGTTAATTGGAATCCAACCTTCAAAGAACACCTGTATCTAAGATTTAATATTCAAATCTCTATAAAAGTAAGTACCTTTATCAGAATTTGAACCTTAGAACTCTCAACTTCGAAACCAGCTGATTTGCGATGACCATTTAACCACTAGATCAGCCCGTGAGCTGAATTATTATAAAGCTAATTTTATCTAAATGAACCTCCCAGATTCAGTAAATATTTGTAAGTTTTGAAGAATGGGGATTTTTTAGATGTATTAATATTCATGTGATCATTTTAAAAGGAAAGAGGTTCCACAAACTTCAATATTTTGAAGTTTATTTGCCTTCTGCCTTTTCGGCAGAAGGCAAATAAACTTATTTGAAAAAGTTAAGTTTTACTCAAGAAAAAATTAAATTTTACTCAACTACTATATAATTAAATGCGTTTAGCATTATTTGAATTTTTTATTGTTTTGGATTATTATTTTTGATTATGATTTTTTATTACTTAATTTTTAAAAAATTAAGCAATAATTTAAGTAAAAATTAAGTAATAATTTTAATTTCTTAAAAAGAGAAACTTAAGGAAATCTATATACTACTGATGGAATTTTATATTTCTTTGCATCAGACTAATTAGGTGCAACCGTTATCATTTTCTTTATTTTCTTAGACATATTTTATATTCTGTTTCCCCCCCCTCAAAGCTATTTTAGTTTTATGTTTAATATAAAAAATAAGTTTTAATAAATAATAAATATGGTTTGCGGTTTAATATAAATATCTCTTTTCTTACAGCATTTAATACTCTTATATCAACAAATAAACAAGCTAAGATACCATAAAAAATTTTAATTAGTAGGTTTTCGATTTTTTTTTATACATACATTTTCTTTATTTTTTAATTTGTGGGTAAAAACACGGCTTACATGTGTAAGAGGTAATCCTTATAAGGATTACCAAAAGCTAGAATTTCTTAAAAATTTTCTTTTTTTTCATATAAAAAAAATCGAAGCATGCTTTGATCCGGTAGTTCTCTTTGGTACCCCTACCGGTAGTTTATATATGTCTTTGGATGCCGCGAACTAGTTTATTTATTGGAATAGAGGTTATTTGAACGATTTTATATTTTTTTTAATAAAATCTTTAGTAAAACCTCGAAACTGTAACCATGTTGAGTCTACCAAGATAAAAAAAGAGCTAGAACAATTCAGGAATTTATTACTAACAGGATACTAAACATATTACTTTTTTAAATAAGCGCTTTTAGAGAGAAAAAAATTTTGTAAATTACATTTAATTATTTTACTACAATTTAAAGAAAGTTATTTGAAGATGCAAAAAAATATATGAAAAAGTACTGAAATAAAAACAAACATATTAAAATTGTATCAAATTAACTAGATCGTTATTGAAAAAATGTTTTTAATAAATTACAAAAAAGTATTCTATAAATTTGTTTCACATAATTAAAAAATCTGATATGGACATCACATGATTTCCTTGTACGCCAATTAAATTTCATAAACAAATTTTTTGTTGCACTTCATTTAAACTTATTTAATTTGAAAGTGAAATACGATCCTCCAATTCTTTAAGAAATTGGAAAGTTGAACAATTGCTAAAATATTAGATTTTATTAACATCAAATATTTATATAATTATTAATTCAACAATCTTACCTGAAATATTACGTTAGAGTAAAAGTCCCTTTATTTCACTGAATAGATGTAATTCTTGTATTAATCTAATACTATATTTTTTTTTTCAAATTAATGTGATATAACCATTAACAAATTGAAAACAAAAGCGAAACAGGAAAAGTTTACTAAATTTTACAGCGACGTTTATTCTCAAGTAGACTTCTTCTCATCACCTTCCAACATGAAGTCCTTATTTGTATTGCTGGTTCTTGTTGGTTTCGCTGCTGCCGCTGTCCATCCTTACGGACAATCCAAACGACAGTGCTTCAGCGGTTTACAAATGCACAATTAAAAATAATATGATTCTAAATTGTAATTTTCAATTAATATTAGATAATCAAATGTTTCACCAAATCTGATGTGAACATCACATGGCTTCCTTGTACACCTATTACATTACATATTCACATTTTTAAAAGCCTAAAAAATCTATTTTCACTAATGACTTCTGATCTTTTTCATATACACGTATATATATATATATATATATATATATATATATATATATATATACATATTGTATTTTTATAGGTTATTATATAGAATTAGG
>JAAAKQ030215999.1:0-11549 GCA_010016005.3 Zanna intricata | reverse complement strand
ATATCACAGTACATATTTAACTAAAATATAAAATAATGCTAAAAAACCGTAAGGGGTGTAAAAGGCCCCTTAACGGACAAAAATCTTACCTGAAATATTAGGTTAGAGTAAAAGTTTCTTTATTTACTTTAAATAAATAAACTTCAGTCTTACATCTATCTAATAATAGGTTTTTTAAATTATTATGATGTAACTATAAAACAGGAGAATATTACTAAATTTTACAACGATATTTATTATCAAGTACTGAAACAAAAGCATAAATAAAAATAATAAGATTGTAAATAACAATTTTCAATTAATATCAAATAATCAGATGTTTCACCAAAACTTGATGTGGACATCACATGATTTCCTTGTAGGACTATTAAATTACATATACACATTTTTAAAAGTACATCAAATTTTATTACATATACACATTTTTAAAAGTACATCAAATTTTATTTCACTAATCATTTCTGAATATTTTCCATATTTTTTTAAATTATTATTTATTGTAAAACTTTTTTTTTACAATCAGAGGTTAATAATTATTAATAAATCACAACACATTTAAGTTAAAAAAATATAAAAAAAGGAGATGAAGTCTGATTCGAGCAGAGATGTGTATGTACCCTTGTAAGATCCAAATATTTCATAAAATTATAATTTATTTATTTTTATTTTTTTGATTAACCTCCGGAATCACCGTTAAGGTATATCTTCAGAGAATGAGATGAATGAATTGTAGCGTTTGTGAAAAATGCCATGCCTGACATGGATTCGAACCCGGGACCTCCGGATGAAAGGCCAAGACGCTACCACTCGGCCACGGAGGCCGGCAAAATTTTATTTGGCTATAACTCTGGAACCAATGAAGATAAGTACCGTTTACGATATATCGTTGAAAGCTCTCAATGAGGTCTTATTACTGCAGTTAAGAAAAAGTCCAAAATCAAAATCTTTTTGAAATTAGGGGGTTTTTTTTTTGTTAGTTGGGCACAACTAGACGTTACAACAGTCTTCAATCCAAAATTTCAACATGCTACGGCTAATCTTTTTCGACTTACGCCATATACATACGTACGTACAGATGTTACGCCGAAACTAATCAAAATGGATATTTCCGTTGAAATCTGAAAATCGAAATTTCTTGCGATTACAATAATCCATTGAACGAAAAAATCATAAAAATCCAGCAAGTAAACTTTACAACAAAATTTAGTATATAGAAAACAAGGCGTAATTATTAAAGGAAAGGGCGATGGAACACGTAAATCGAGTTACACACTCAAAATGAATTATTAAAAATGCGAACATGCCCTCTAATAAAAGACTTTTGAGCTACGGGAACCGCCGAAAAATCCGAATCTCCCCGCCCTCATGAACGATTATAACTGTATTTAAACGGCATCGACGCATCAAATAAAGAAATCTTTTTGCAAATTTCATCCAAATCGAACTTAACTTCAACTTTTTAAGAGGTCTTTATTACACTGATAAACATAATTTTTGATTCCTGATATGCGATACTTGTTTTTGATATTAAACTGATTCATTCTATCCCCCCCCCCCCTATTTTTGATAAACTTTCAAATTTTAATTAAAGGATTTTTTTCACTTTTCAACACATAAGTTAGCATTTTAAGCTCCTATATTGTATTTTGTTATGTCATTTTTTATCGTTTTACTTTGTTAACATAATTTGTAAGGTATAGCTAGTATTGTTTATAAATTAACAGTACTAGACAAAGAATTAAATCATATTAATTTTGTTCATTCTTATTGTTAACAGTGCAGTATCATAATGCCTCGAAATTCTGTAAACGATGTTGATGCCTTCTGTTATGTATGTGGTGAGTTTTTACTGTAAAATAAAATAGAAAAAACATTGCAACTTTAATTAAAAAAGCACATCATTTGTACTTTCCGTGTAAAATCGGTGATCAGGATAAAACGTGGGCGCTCCTCGTATAGTATGTGCTAATTGTTCTGTATATTCTAAAAAATCTAAACGTACTGTAAAATATCCTTCATTTCAATCAGGCCTGTACCTGACAGTGAAATTATTCCGGTTGCTGAGCCACCTGTGAATGTTTCGAAAGCAGCGATGGAGAATAAGGCAGTACTGAAGAAGACAATAATGACTTAGGATTTTTCTTCCGAAGAGCGGCATCTTATATCACAAGGTGACTCGGTTAGGGATGTAAATTTATCAAAAAATCAAACTGAACTGTTTTGATCAAGACTGCAAAGGATGGATTCATTTCAAAAAAATAAAAAAATTTCATACTTTCGAAGCCGACGAAAAGATTTATTGAACAAATATTGATGAGCACATGTTGCACTTAGGACAAGTTTATAAACCTGAAGATTGGCGTCTTTACATACATTCATCCAAGTATAGTTTAAAAGCGGTTCTACTACTACATAACGGTAACAAATATCCTTCGATACCGATCGCTTGAAGTATTAAATCTGAAAGAGACATACGATGTGATGAAAGACGTTCGTGAAAAAATAACTTATAAAAAAAACAGCCGGAACAGATGTGGCGATTTGAAAGTTATAGCTATTTTGTTAGGCGTGAAGTTAGGCTATACAAAGTACATGTTTTCTTTGCGAACGGGACAGCCGAGAATGGGTATGTCATTATGTTACCTAGGGATGGATGTAATATATCTTTGAACACACATTTCCTCCATTCACATCTTCATTTTTTTCGCTGACATCCTCGGAGACGTAAGTGACGAACACGGTGAACGTTTCCACCAAGAAATTTCGGTGATGGAAAGCCGTTATAAAGGGAAATGGAATTCTAATGAGCTAGCCGATTAATTTTGGACATTAATTCCGGATGTGCTTGAGGCTATTTATAAAAGAAAAGCATCAGCAAAATCATTTTAACACAGGTACGCCCATGCAAAATTATAAATTTTACAGATTTTAACTATTATTTTCCCTTAATTTTTTTTTTAAGCATAATTTTGTTAAAACTAAGAGTGATAGAAACTTTGATAGTTCTGTTAAAACTAAGTGTGATTACAGATCTGTAATTTGCTCAAAAAAGCGATTCAAGAAATGGTATCATCACACTTAGAGAAACATTAAACAAATTTTTTTTTGTCTATCAGAGTTATTATGAAAATATAAAACCGTAAACGGTAAAGTTTAAACATCTAACGATTTACTTTGTACAATTAAAGTGAATCGAAAGATGATGTTGGTTTAGGGCAAATACCTAGAGGATACCATTCGTGCGATTAATCAAACAATATAGCCGTATCGCAGTTGTAGTCGTTTGATACAAAAACAATGCCGAAATTTTAAGAACTTATACCGGCACATTTAGGTTTATATATTTAAAATATTCAATTTTTATACCTGAAAATGAAAATTAATGTCGAAGGTCAGATTTCAATTAATAAACAAATATTACGAAAAGGGGTAGAACGGCTTAAATCGACATTCAGGTCGGAGGAATTCATTTTAAAAATTTATTGTTTAAATACAATTAAAGGGGAAGTGTATTTTCTTAATATTTTTATAGATTTCAATTTTTAGCGATTTGAAAAAATAATTTATAAAACGGTATTTTTTTAATCAAGATTTTATTAAAGTTGGTTAACTCGTTCTAAAGTATCAAGAAGAATAACGACAAACGAACAAAAAATAAAATATAATCATTCTGAAAATTATAATCTCCTCACTACCCATCCGTAAATAACCCAAGAGTTTTAGATAGAGGGACTATAGGAGGTAGTTAGTTTTAGGGAATAGAGGGTTTCAAGGAGGAAGTTAGGTTTAGTTCTAGGGTAGTCAGAGGGTGTAACGGCGCGTTACGGCAAAAAAAAAAAAAACCGGGGGAATGACAAACGGGTTGCGAATACGTGGCGACGTCTAAGGCATGGGGGGCAGCCTGATTGCAGAGGATGCTTCAGTCCAGGACACACGCAAGAATGTACTGGGTCGGGGTATTTCCGGAGAAGCATTCGGGCCCCTCTTAGGTTTGAGAGATCGCGAACGGGTGGGGGAGGGGCTCTCGCGCATCTTAGATGCGCGTGCCGTCCCTTTAGGGTAGAAGTAGGATGGGAAGGACAGCCTCTTGGTGGAGGAACATGTCGGCTTTTTACAAGCAAGAAGTCGGTATGCTCAAACGATCCCAAGAGGACTCCGACGAGGGGCTCCGCTGCGGGAGCCCAAGCGAGAGGGGCAGTAGGGTTGGGGTATCTGCTGCCACATCTCCAGAGTGACCAATGTTATGCCGAAAGGCGATCCCGGCCACCCTTGGGATGAAGTGGGAGGTATTTTTAGTGGGTGAGAGTCCCATACTGTTATCTGCGCGAGCAGATTTCGGCTGGTAGAGCTTTTTCCTCCTCCTTCTAACCCCAAGAGATATACCACCGATGTAATTTTTTTTTGTTTTTTAACCTCCGGAACCACCGTTAGGTTATATTTTCAAAGGTTGAGATGAATGAATTGTAGCGTGTGTGAAAAATTCCATGCCTCACTGGGATTCGAACCCGGGACCTCCAAATGAAAGGCCGATACGCTATCATCACGCCACGGAGGCCGGCCGGGTGATGTAATGGAATCGTTGCAGAAACGTCACTCTCCGTTCACAAAAGATAAAAAAGAAAAGAAGAGTTAAACCCCTTCTCATTGAGATTTGAATAAGACCAAATACCGTCAGAAAACATGTTGGCTAACATTATATTTATTATATTATTCGATCCTTGAATATAATTTTGATACACGGGACTTATAACGTTTATAAATCCCCAATCGCTTATAAAATTAAGCGGCATCAATGACATATACACAGAAATCATTGTACGAAATTTCATTCGAATGGAATGTTAGGAAGTTCGATTAAGAACGTTTGTCTGTTGTCTGTAAAAGTATACACAAACTTCCCAATTGTTTTTTTTTTTTTTTGTCAGAAGGACAGTAATAACAGCGATATACGAGTATAAAGCATTCTAATACACATAGTAAAAAATAGCTAGAATACTACACACTATTCAGCGGGTAAAATAAAAATGAGGTCGGCATATTTCTATAAAAGTGCAATTGTTGTATTTCAATATTACATATTAGGTAAGAACGATAAAATAACCTTCAACAAAACTTAATACGTTCTTTTATTGTAACCTAGAATCGAACCTGGATATTCTTACGAATTTAAATCGTGAAATTTCTTTTTAAAACGATCAGGATCTACATTAATTAAGATATTAACTATGATTACTGTGTATTCTATATGAAATTTTTCGATCGACATCGCAACAAAATTTATCCCAGTGCAAATTCCACGTCGTTCACATATTATTTCTAAAAACAAGTAAACGATAATGTAATGTAATTACAAGATAATAAATACAGTCGCACCGGTTATAAAATAACGCCGAACAAGGTCGATCTTTTACGCGTAGAATATTTAACGTTTAAAACTCGACCTAACCTTTACCTTATCTGGAGAAGTAATACGTAAAGGAGCGGCCTTATAAGACGACCAAACAACATGTAACAGAAGACAACACGACATCGGAACAGGTACTATTCGTGATCCTGCATATGCGTGGGTGAAAAAGACCGACTACATTTAATTTGATAATTCATGAATAATAATTATATATTCTCGCGATTTAATACAATTATAATATTAGAGTATCGGCCGTATAACTATTACACGTTCAATAACAAAAACAACGACCGTAGAAATCCATTTATATTACACCCACATCCCTGATATAGATGACGTATACATAATTTTACTGACCGTACGTGACCATATGCTAATATATATTGAAACGACTGTAACGTAATTGTTTTGCATAATATTTAATGCAAAATAATATAAACACAAGATAAACATTAAAAATCAAAACACAAATTAACGTAAAAATACGTTAATTTCGTATCACTTATATAATAATAACAATACAAATAATAAAATCAATCCAAGTTTAAATTTATAAGAAATAAAATAAGAGTGACTGTATAAAATGAGATGTAGATCGAAATTTAAATTAAAAATATTGTTTTAAAATTAAATTAATAACTATTTGTAATATGTTATTCGTAAAACATATAAATACAATCATTTATACCAACGTAAATAGCTGATTAAATAGAAAAGGTGTTATTTAATAATCTGTAAGTGTAAGTTATTTCAATTAAAAGTAAAACTACTTTTTTTAATATTTATTTAAAATAAAAACAATTTTAAGTTTAACCCGTTACACTGTGTTACATTAAACAAAAATGGGACATTTATCATAAATAAAAAAGAGATTTTTTTCTAATTATTTTCTTTATATTTAAACGCTTTGAAACACGTTTTTCATTTGTAATATCGGTTTAATTATATATCATTACAGGATATAATTATACCAAAACCCGCTGATTTTACGATTCATTATCGTTTATTGTTTCAACAGTTGTTTTGTGTTGATGTTAAAAGGAATATTTTACCATTTCGGAGTGTAATAGTACCGGTCGATCTTCCTTCTTCGGTGCAACATATTTTGCAATTATTTTTACTGTCCGAACTACCGAGAAGATAGCAAAATAGAGAAGTAGTATTTTGACAGAGAAAGGGGGGAAAAACAGAAAAAAGTAACTGTGTTGCCGTGCTTTAATGTAAAAAGTAGAAAAAATTTAATTACAACTTTAGAATGATCAATATTTTCTATATGAAATGTAAAAAATCTGATGCGGACACTACATGACTTTCTTGTACGCCTATTAAGTTAAATATATACATTTTTTCGCTGCGTTTCAATTCAACTATTTTCATTTGAAAGTGAGAAGAAGATAAATATAAAGAGAAAGAAAATGTTAAAACCAAAGAAGGAATAAAAAGATTAAGAGAAGATGTTAAATGTAAAGAGTAAGAAAACGTCAAGACCAAGGAAAGAATAAAAAAATTATCAGAGGATGATGAATATAAAGAGAGAAAATTTGAAAACTAGAGAATCAATCTCAATTTGCGTACAAATTAAGATCAGAAGAATTACTTGGCAAACAAATAAACGAAATTATGATCGACTTCGATTCAAGATATAGAATATTGTCCGACAGTATCAGAGGAGTACTGTACTAGAACATAAGAATTTCTGCAATTTATTAAAGATCAGGCGTGTACGCCTTAATGTATATGTTGTTCTTGTGAGGGTCTATTTTTCAGTCGCTCTGTAATTAACTTCTTTAATGTAGATAAAATTAAACAGAAATTCCAGAAAAATTAAAATAGAAAATCAGAAAAATAATGCCGTTCTAAATTATAATTTTCAGTTAATAATAGATGTTTCACAATCTCTATTGCGCATATACATACGTGCCAACGACTATTAAATTACATATTCATATACAAATACATAAAATTTTATTCCGCTAATTGAATTATTATTTATTGTAAAAGTTTTTTACAATCACGGGTTAATAATTATTAATAAAACAACATAAAGTCGGATTCGAAACGATGTGCCTTCTCCTTATAACATTCAAATACTTCATTAATTAAAATTTCATTTGACTATAACTGTAGAACCAATGAAAATAAGTACCACTTATATCGATGAAAAAGCTCTCAATGAGGGCTTGAGAGGGATACTTGATAATGAGGGACTGAAAGGGCTCAATCAGCCCTCTGAATGAAAGCTTATCACTGCAGTTAAGAAAAATCCAAAATTCAATTTTTTTTGGATTTTAGTTTTTTTTTTGGACACTTTTGGTTCAGTCGATTGCTATCAAAAGGGGAGGAGCACAACTAAATGTTTCAACAGTCCTAAATTAAAAATTTCACAACATCCTACAGTTAATCGTTTTTTATTTATACGACATACGTAAAGAAGTCACGCCGAAACTAATCAAATTGGATTCAGGGATGATCAAAATGGATATTTCCGTTGAAATCCGAAAACCTAAATTTTAGGCGATCACAGTAATTCCTTTACTTCCTACAGTAAGTAAAAATCAACACTACTGGTGTGAAAATATTACAAACAACACTTTCAGATATTCAGTAAAGTAAAATTTAGATAATTATAAAAGAAAAAAAAAGAAAAATACATATTTGTTTAAAAATTTGTCACAAAGTTATAGTATTATGCAATTGAAATGTATGTCGCTTATCTTTTATAATCGGGTAACTTTTACTTCTATGAAAATTTCATACCTTGTTTTTCCTATTCTCACGCCGATAAAAAGAAAATGGAAAACGACATAGAATTGACGTTTTATACATTTTACGAGGAAAAGACTTGATACTAAAGGCGTTCGTGAGAAAACCCCTGTTATACATTTCTATAAAACAAAAGAATTTGATCTTAACATTTTAACGTTATGCAAATTTATTTGGAATAGTCACGATTCCAAATCATTAAAGTTACATTATTAAAAATGATAATAATTAGAATCAGATTACTAAAATTACAACTTACTGTAAGTAAAATACAAAAGCAAGTCAGAATATGATTATTATACGCGAATAAAATTAAAGTGTTTTACACTTGACAATCAGCAAGACCTGTAGATAAGCTCGACCACGCCTATTAAATTAATTATTTCATTAAAAAAAAAAGAAAATAAATAAATAAACTACCTTTTAAAAATAAAAAAAAGCATTACGATTCGTAGAAACGAGTAATTATTTTTTTTATTTCATACAATAGATGAATCATAAGAAGGCGTAACGTTTAATTATAACATAATTATTATTTGATAACAAAGGATTATAATAAAAAATAAAAAGAAAACAAAGAATTACGTCACGAGGCAATCTCACCATAAAACTGTTATTTTTTTTATTACTATGAACGCTTAAAATTTTAAGATATGAAAAATTATAAATTAAGTTTTTATTAGGTATACTTCATTTTTTTTTTAATTTTTCATAATTCTACACTGAAAAAATAATAATTAAAGAGATGTTAATTTTTATAAAAATTCACGTATATTTTTTTTTAATAAATCTAAATGAAATAAGTACAGGCCTTTTTGTTTTAACTTTTTATACGGCTTAAATACTTAAATAATAAATAGATAAATCTTGGTAACACAACTAGTGAATTATAGAAAATATCGCTAAATTTATAATTCATCAATACAAAGATACAAATCATTACAGAAAAATGAATTTAATATTAAACAAAATACATAGACAAAAAAGTTTTCTATACATACCATTTTTCACCGCTTGTACACTAAATTAAATATTATCATCAATGATCCGAATTCAGTTGTAATCGTACAAATTGTGATAAAAATCGGTTGATCCGGTCTGAAGGTATCGAGCAAAACTATAAAAACAATAAATAAATGCTTTTTATCTTCTATCCCAGAATGAAATCACCCCAACACATAAATAACCAAAGTTACATACTAATGTAACTTTGTTTACGCTGTGTGTGTGTGTGTGTGTGTGTGTAAGCACAACGAAACGGCGGATCTTACATGATAATAACAGGAATATAATAATTTTATCTACAATAAAACATTACATACCCGATGCTATATTATAAAAGAGATATTAAACACAATACTAGACGACAGAATTTTTTTTCGTTAAAATTAAAAAATTATATTTCCACTGTGATTTATAATATTTGCAGAAAATATAAAATATTTTACACATGATTGATTTAAAACAATTTATTTTACCAGAAAGAAACAATACTACCATATCGATTAACTTTTACATATAAAAAAAAAAAAAAAAAAATTATCTACAAAAAGTTTAACTATACTTAAACGTGGGCTCAACAGTGACGGGTCGCGTATAGACACAGTGGAACTGCAGCACCCCCTAATTTTAACTTTATATCATCGATAACATTTCATATTGTACAACATATAATTCTTAATCCTTAATGTCAGTAGCCATCCCAAGGTTTATGAAAGCCGGCCTCCGTGGCGCGAGTGGTAGTGTCTCGGCCTTTCATCCTGAGGTCCAGGGTTCGAATCCCGGTCAGGCATGGCATTTTCACACACGTGAAATTTCTACACATGTTCTACAAATCATTCACCTTCATCCTCTGATGTAATACTTAACTGTGGTCCCGGAGGTTAAAAAAAAAGAAACAAAAAAACAAGTTGAAAAAGATACAAAAATCTTTGTACGGAACTGTGCGCTTTATAGTTCCAGGGGAGTTATAATATAGTTCAAGGGGGCTGTTGTGCTCTTAGGAAGCTGCACAACAGCCCCCTTCATAGGAAGCTTCACGCCAGGCGGCGACAGGGAGAGAGAGCACTGTCGCTCTCGCAGTGCCTATCCACGCGTGCTGGTGGAAGATAGGTTTTTTCCTCCGCTTGTGTATGGAACGTTTTTTGTTCGTTCCCTTTTCTAGTTTAATGGAAGGAATATGAAAGCGGTTTAGCTGATTTTTCAGTAGCGATCAGAAGATGGCGGAAAACAAGGGCTCTTTGACTGCCAAATCTATCTAAAAACACGATGGAAGGACGAAAGAGAAGATAATTAGTAAAAGCTAAATATGTAATTATTTCTGTGTATATAGAAATTTAATAGAACATAGTTAAAACACCAAAGAGTTTTAAGCGGACATTTTATTAAGTTATTATCTAGTAATACTAAAAAATATTATTATACGTATTGATATTTTATTATCTATTCGGTTAAACCGAATACGGTTTTTAAAGCGCAATGTACTTAAAAATCATATTCTTAAATGCGATAAAGAATAGAATTAGATTATTATCCTGCTTCCAGCTATCTTATTTTATTCATTTTTTCAGAAAAAAAAAAAAAGGTTAATTTTAGCTCAGAGCCACCGCTGGTGCTCAACAAAATATTACCAATAACACCTGAATTATTTCTTACATAGTGTTTCTCTAATCGAAAAATCGATCAATTTACCTAGGCTTAAGTATTTAAGCTACTGCATAAATAAAATTTAGGGTGGTTAAATTAATAATGTTCCCCCTCCCTTTTTTATCGCTAAGCTGTACATTAACAGTTGCAATCATTACAATCATCGTTAATTAATTATTCCTTTTTTTTTGTTTAGCAATTTAGATCGTATTAACATACTTGAACCAACGAATATCCATTAATCGCGCAATAATATTATCGGTTTAATAATATTATTAAGATGTGAAAACAAACATTACATTGGAAAGTCCGTAAATAATCGTAAATTAACTTTTACTATGCGTGCGATATTCTAACTCCGTCGGATGATGTCATCAGTCATTCTATAAATATAGAGATGTAAAACACTACGAGAAAGATTTCATACAATTTTACGTATTGTAATAAGTAGGACGAATTGAAAATCGTCTTTTAATAAATCGGCTACACGCAGGAAAAAAAACCTTATCGTACTAATTGGCTCCAGGGAATCTAAAAGTAACCCACTGGGTTTGGTATAGTGGTTAACGCGACATCGCAAATCAACTGATTACGAAGTCGAAAGTTCTAAGGTTCAAATCCTAGTAAAGATAATAATTTTTATATGGATTTGAATACATATCGTGGATACCGGTGTTCTTTGGTGGTTGGGTTTCAATTAACCACACTTCTCAGGAGTGGTCGACCTGAGATT